>JALPQI010009054.1:0-41044 GCA_025490895.1 Thaumatotibia leucotreta
GAGTAAAACCCTAGCCAAACTATACCTTAAGTTTGGAGATCATGTTTCTTCTCAGAGTCGTCGGAGACGGATTTGTTGAGCAGCAATCGCTTGGCAAGATGCTGCTTGTAGTAGCGTTCGAACACGTCCTTCTCTTGCAGGAATCTGAACAGCACCATCGTCTTGTCTAGCACTCCTTCGATCTCTTGCTCGCTCATCTGTACCGAAAGTTGCAATTTGTTAACCTTTTCATCGTCACTGTCAGTTATAAAATAATGTACAGATGCAGTGTAATACTTTCCCTTCGGCATTTTTCGGAGACGTCGGAATTGATATTGCTGTCACAATAAACTACAGTATACATTGCACTGAAGATAATTGAGACAAAGATAAATTGGAGGTTTCCGTGAAAGATTGTTCACTACATCTCTGCAGCAGACAAAATACAAAAAATATACTAAATATAGTTTAAGAAATTCTTTTCAATATTTGTTTTACTGTAAGTAGTAAACTTTTGATCACTAGTGACTTTTCGCCGAACGGATCACATAACTCTCCACATTTATCATTGCAAAGTTTTTTTAATTAAATATTAGGGTTTGATCACAGTAACTTAAGCATTCTTCTCAGTGTATCTTTTCATGTGGTGCAACTTAATAATGTAGAAATATAGTTAACTGATTTAGTGAATACTTACGCCCTTCTCCCCTTTCTTGAGCTTGCCATCGATGAAGAGAGACAAAAACTCTGGTGATTTATTGTTCAAGTTCAGGAAGTATTCGAAGTCTGATGCGATCATGTGTTTGAATATCTTGTCATTGTTGAACGAGTTATGTAGGAAGTGGTCAAATCTATCCTTTAGGTCCAGGAGATTCTGTAAAGATAATGTGATTACTGATTAAGCGCCAATACTTCCGAGGGTTAAAGAAAGTTTCACGAAGGTAAACACTAAAAAACATGGCAGTGGTAGTTGGTCTCGATTACTCTTTTTATCTTTCTTGTTTTTGTAAATGAAAAATAAAGGTAAAAAGTCGTGATTTATGAAATGTGTTTTAGCGTTACGGGTGATTAAATAACCACCACAGTTTAAAGTCTATAATATGTATTTAGATTTATATACGATATAGAGGAGATAGTCGATACATAACAGAAGGTACAAAATAGCACAGTACACGAGAGAAGAAGAAACAACGAAATTAATTTATATCGTGCACCGAACTGTAAAGAGCTCGGAGTTCTTTGTGCGTAGCCTCCCGGTGCTAAGTATCGGATATGACTAAGTTGGTTGTTAAAAACGAGTCCAAACGAATGATGCATTTAGGACAATATTTCCATTGCTAAAAACCGTTACTTCCCTAAGATAGAATGAGCGATTTTCACGCCGGCTATTAAATATTACAGAACAGATGAACCCATAGAGTACGTTGCACCAAATCGTCTAACAGCGTCAAATCGTTAAAAAACGGGAAGTTTTATAGTAATCTGAGGGATAATGTTGATCAGCTTGTCATGGGTGGTTGGTGCAACCCGGCCATAGCCTTACTTGCTCGCGCAGGTGCGCGGACACGGCGTCGGCGACGGTGCGCAGCCTCCACCACGCGCATGTGTGTGCACATAAAGTGCATTCATCCTTACTTGTCTTATCATGTAAACAAACACTTTTTGAAAACATTATCACACTTTTCTCTGCAATTATACAATAATCATCACGTCAAATGTTGTTGCATACTTAAAAAATCTCGCAAAGTATTATAATAATTCAAAAAAGCACTGAAAAATATCATTTCTGTAAAGATTTTCGCCAATAAACGCTGTTACGGTCGGATAACCCTCATGACATCTGACATTGCGATGTCTAGATTGTCTATGTACCGTTATGTTGGCATGTAAATATATCGATATTAATACTTAAAGTACAACTTGGAAAAAATGCAATTAAAATAAATTGCAGTAATTTACCAAAATGTGGTAGTTGATTTCAATATGTTTTTGATATAATATTGTACTAATTAATTCTCTTCCTGACAGGCGACGCAAAATCGATTCTCTATTTACGTAAATAGTGAAATTATCGCTGACGTTTCATTATTTCGATATTTCTAATCACTAGTGATTGTCTTTGAGCATCTTTGACATTTTGTTTGTTTTCATGATAAGACAAGTAAGGATGAATCCACTGTTAGCTGTACCTGCACGTAGGCGATGGCGTTGGTGTTGTGGTGCGGCTCCTGCACGAGCGCGCGGCCCTGCTCGCGCAGGTGCGCGGACACGTCGGCGACGGTGCGCAGCCTCCGCCACGTGTGTGTGCACTGTACCTGCACGTAGGCGATGGCGTTGGTGTTGTGGTGCGGCTCCTGCACGAGCGCGCGGCCCTGCTCGCGCAGGTGCGCGGACACGTCGGCGACGGTGCGCAGCCTCCGCCACGTGTGTGTGCACTGTACCTGCACGTAGGCGATGGCGTTGGTGTTGTGGTGCGGCTCCTGCACGAGCGCGCGGCCCTGCTCGCGCAGGTGCGCGGACACGTCGGCGACGGTGCGCAGCCTCCGCCACGTGTGTGTGCACTGTACCTGCACGTAGGCGATGGCGTTGGTGTTGTGGTGCGGCTCCTGCACGAGCGCGCGGCCCTGCTCGCGCAGGTGCGCGGACACGTCGGCGACGGTGCGCAGCCTCCGCCACGTGTGTGTGCACTGTACCTGCACGTAGGCGATGGCGTTGGTGTTGTGGTGCGGCTCCTGCACGAGCGCGCGGCCCTGCTCGCGCAGGTGCGCGGACACGTCGGCGACGGTGCGCAGCCTCCGCCACGTGTGTGTGCACTGTACCTGCACGTAGGCGATGGCGTTGGTGTTGTGGTGCGGCTCCTGCACGAGCGCGCGGCCCTGCTCGCGCAGGTGCGCGGACACGTCGGCGACGGTGCGCAGCCTCCGCCACGTGTGTGTGCACTGTACCTGCACGTAGGCGATGGCGTTGGTGTTGTGGTGCGGCTCCTGCACGAGCGCGCGGCCCTGCTCGCGCAGGTGCGCGGACACGTCGGCGACGGTGCGCAGCCTCCGCCACGTGTGTGTGCACTGTACCTGCACGTAGGCGATGGCGTTGGTGTTGTGGTGCGGCTCCTGCACGAGCGCGCGGCCCTGCTCGCGCAGGTGCGCGGACACGTCGGCGACGGTGCGCAGCCTCCGCCACGTGTGTGTGCACTGTACCTGCACGTAGGCGATGGCGTTGGTGTTGTGGTGCGGCTCCTGCACGAGCGCGCGGCCCTGCTCGCGCAGGTGCGCGGACACGTCGGCGACGGTGCGCAGCCTCCGCCACGTGTGTGTGCACTGTACCTGCACGTAGGCGATGGCGTTGGTGTTGTGGTGCGGCTCCTGCACGAGCGCGCGGCCCTGCTCGCGCAGGTGCGCGGACACGTCGGCGACGGTGCGCAGCCTCCGCCACGTGTGTGTGCACTGTACCTGCACGTAGGCGATGGCGTTGGTGTTGTGGTGCGGCTCCTGCACGAGCGCGCGGCCCTGCTCGCGCAGGTGCGCGGACACGTCGGCGACGGTGCGCAGCCTCCGCCACGTGTGTGTGCACTGTACCTGCACGTAGGCGATGGCGTTGGTGTTGTGGTGCGGCTCCTGCACGAGCGCGCGGCCCTGCTCGCGCAGGTGCGCGGACACGTCGGCGACGGTGCGCAGCCTCCGCCACGTGTGTGTGCACTGTACCTGCACGTAGGCGATGGCGTTGGTGTTGTGGTGCGGCTCCTGCACGAGCGCGCGGCCCTGCTCGCGCAGGTGCGCGGACACGGCGTCGGCGACAGTACGTAGCCCCTCCGCTACACGTGACAGCAGCTTGTACACGCACGCCAGCTCCGCCGTGCGAGTGTGGAGCAGCATGTGCACGACGCCAGAGTTCTCCATCTGTAGCAAACGATCAATTTAACCCTTAATCAAACACGAGACACGCTAAAATTTCATTGGTTTTGACCCTTTTCAGTGAGACGCAAGATTTAAAATAAGGTGGGAAACATATTCCCATTATCCGATTAAGGGTTAAAGAATGGCGAAAAGATGTGTGGCAGTCTGAAACAAATAATCTGTAAATATAATCACATATCATCAGCTACAGCTACCTTCCACAGCAGGACATAAACCTCTCCTAAAGCAATGGCAAACAGTGATAAGCCGCGTATCCACTAGAGACAGCCTCGGGTTGAGCGGCTGCCTCACTCAGAGGCTGCGCAAGTGGAGACGCTGCCTCAACCTGAGGCACGCCGCGACGCGAGGCAAATTCGTCGCCGCGAGCCGAGCCATATTTTGTCGGTCTCTGTCAAAGTCAAACTATTCTTTATTCAAGTAAGCTTATTAATAAGCACTTTCGAATCGTCTGACATTATCAAGAAAGAGAAAAAAATCTACTACTGGTTCAAACCCTACGCCGTTCCTGAGAAGAACCAGTAAGAAACTCAGGTGCCGTGCTCAAAGGCGCCTCAGTCCGAGCCGTGTGTTTAGTGGAGACGGTCGCTCGTGAGGCAACAGCTACGGATCAAGCTAAGGCGACACGCCTCGAGCTGATCCGTAGCTGTTGCCTCAGAGCGAGCAGCCTCAAACTGAGGCTATTTGCTTCAAGTCGAGGCCTCTAGTGGATACGAAGCTATATAGAGAAGTGAACCTCGACGATGGTCTTCATGTGCCGCTCGATCAGCTCATGCTCGAGCACGGCAACGACGCGCGGCTCCGTGCTCTCGTCCAGGTAGTGGCGCGCTCGCTCCGCCTCCTCGCCTATGCGCGCCTCTACACGCGCGATGTACAATTGTACACCGCCGCGCTGTTCTCGGCTAGGAACTTCTGAGACTCCATCTGCGACAAAGTCGAGGCCGCTCTAGGGATACGAAGCTATAGAGAAGTGAACCTCGACGATGGTCTTCATGTGCCGCTCGATCAGCTCATGCTCGAGCACGGCCACAACGCGCGGCTCCGTGCTCTCGTCCAGGTAGTGCCGCGCTCGCTCCGCCTCCTCGCCTATGCGCGCCTCTACACGCGCGATGTACACCGCCGCGCTGTTCTCGGCTAGGAACTTCTGAGACTCCATCTGCGACAAAGTCGAGGCCGCTCTAGGGATACGAAGCTATAGAGAAGTGAACCTCGACGATGGTCTTCATGTGCCGCTCGATCAGCTCGTGCTCGAGCACGGCAACGACGCGCGGCTCCGTGCTCTCGTCCAGGTAGTGGCGCGCTCGCTCCGCCTCCTCGCCTATGCGCGCCTCTACACGCGCGATGTACACCGCCGCGCTGTTCTCGGCTAGGAACTTCTGAGACTCCATCTGCGACAAAGTCGAGGCCGCTCTAGGGATACGAAGCTATAGAGAAGTGAACCTCGACGATGGTCTTCATGTGCCGCTCGATCAGCTCATGCTCGAGCACGGCAACGACGCGCGGCTCCGTGCTCTCGTCCAGGTAGTGCCGCGCTCGCTCCGCCTCCTCGCCTATGCGCGCCTCTACACGCGCGATGTACACCGCCGCGCTGTTCTCGGCTAGGAACTTCTGAGACTCCATCTGCGACAAAGTCGAGGCTTCTAGTGGATACGAAGCTATAGAGAAGTGAACCTCGACGATGGTCTTCATGTGCCGCTCGATCAGCTCGTGCTCGAGCACGGCCACAACGCGCGGCTCCGTGCTCTCGTCCAGGTAGTGGCGCGCTCGCTCCGCCTCCTCGCCTATGCGCGCCTCTACACGCGCGATGTACACCGCCGCGCTGTTCTCGGCTAGGAACTTCTGAGACTCCATCTAAAACAAAGGAATATGTGAGGATAATGCGAGTAAATAGTAACAAGTAAGATGTGTGATAAATTGGGGGATGGATGCTAGGATAAAGTGCCGCGATATGTAATATCTGATTTACAACACAGTAACCACAGACTTAAGGATGAGAACTAACCCTGTAGAATAGGCTACTTGACCCAATTTTAAAGCTTGTCGTATATTATTAATCAATATCAGATTAACGGAAAAAAAATATAAATATATTTTTTCTCGACCTAGAAAACCGCAAAATTATAACTTAAAATTTAAACTTTCGTTACCGCGCGAAAACGGTACTAGCCATGTTAATGCTTAGATTATCTGTGGTGTGACGTCACTCAAACCGAAAACAAACATTTGACATGTCACAGCAAAGCTACAAGCCTACATGTCATGTCGAACTTCAATCGTATAAGATTCGACATGAAGTTAGTTTAAGATCTTATGACGTCACATCATGGCCGACACCGTTTTCAGAGTACGAAAGTAAAACAAATTTTTCAGTAAAAAATATGTACCCATCAAACACTTTTATTACACCGTAATCGAAAAATATTGATCTTTTCAATAAATACTACAGAAACTAATATTTTTTTGCACTAAATTTGATATGAGTCAAGTAGCCTATTCAGCGGACTGATGCAAAAACGGTTTCTAGAAGTCCTCGTAAACGGCGCGCAAGTTGATGCCGAGCACCATGAGCATTTGGCGCGCGTTGCAGAAAGCCAAGTGGTTTACCTCACAAACCGACCAGTATCTTATTCAGGACACAGTATTCGAAGCCCTAAGGATGAGAACTCACCTGTAGAATTCAGCAGACTGATGCAAGAACGGTTTCTCGAAATCCTCTTCGTAGACGGCGCGCGATTTGATGCCGAGCACCATGAGCATTTGGCACGCTTTGCACGAGGTACAGGTGTAGTGAGAAATTACTTGCCTTCGAAAACGTTCGTAAACACATGCTGTTTCAGGCAGTGTCACCGAGTCTGACTGAAGTAGCATGACAGCTATTACTGTCAGTCTCAGTGAGATAGACTGAAACAGCATGACGTTGACGAACGTTTCCGAAGGCAAGTCATTTCTCACTACATCTGTAAAGCGTTACATTACCCCACCAACGAATCAGTGTCTGAATCAGGATACAGTAACTAACACCCTAAGGATGAGAACTCACCCTGTAGAATTCACTAGACTGATGCAGGAACGGTTTCTCGAAGTCCTCCTCGTAGACGGCGCGCGAGTTGATGCCGAGCACCATGAGCATTTGACACGCTTTGCACGAGGTACAGGTGTAGTGAGAAATTACTTGCCTTCGGAAACGTTCGTAAACACATGCTGTTTCAGGCAGTGTCACCGAGTCTGACTGAAGTAGCATGACAGCTATTACTGTCAGTCTCAGTGAGATAGACTGAAACAGCATGACGTTGACGAACGTTTCCGAAGGCAAGTCATTTCTCACTACATCTGTAAAGCGTTACATTACCCCACCAACGAATCAGTGTCTGAATCAGGATACAGTAACTAACACCCTAAGGATGAGAACTCACCCTGTAGAATTCACTAGACTGATGCAGGAACGGTTTCTCGAAGTCCTCCTCGTAGACGGCGCGCGAGTTGATGCCGAGCACCATGAGCATTTGACACGCTTTGCACGAGGTAAAGCGGTACATTACTCCACCAACGAATCAGTGTGTGAATCAGGATACAGTAACTAACACCCTAAGGATGACAACTAACCCTGTAGAACTCGGCAGACTGATGCAGGAACGGTTTCTCGAAGTCCTCTTCGTAGACGGCGCGCGATTTGATGCCGAGCACCATGAGCATTTGGCCCACTTTGCAGAAGGCCAAGTGGTTCACCTAACAAACCGACCACTATCTGATTGAGGAGTTCAGGGCACAGTAACCATCGACCAGTGACAACTCACCCTGTAGAATTCAGCAGACTGATGCAGGAACTGTTTCTCGAAGTCCTCCTCGTAGACGGCGCGCGATTTGATGCCGAGCACCATGAGCATTTGGCCCGCGTTGCAGAAAGCCAAGTGGTTTACCTCACAAACCGACCAGTATCTGATTCAGGAGTTCAGGACACAGTAACCATCGACCAGTGACAACTCACCCTGTAGAATTCAGCAGACTGATGCAGGAACGATTTCTCGAAATCCTCTTCGTAGACGGCGCGCGATTTGATGCCGAGCACCATGAGCATTTGACACGCTTTGCACGAGGTAAAGCGGTACATTACCCCACCAACGAATCAGTGTCTGAATCAGGATACAGTAACTAACACCCTAAGGATGACAACTAACCCTGTAGAATTCAGCAGACTGATGCAGGAACGGTTTCTCGAAGTCCTCCTCGTAGACGGCGCGCGAGTTGATGCCGAGCACCATGAGCATTTGGCACGCGTTGCAGAAAGCCAAGTGGTTTACCTCACAAACCGACCAGTATCTTATTCAGGACACAGTATTCGAAGCCCTAAGGATGAGAACTCACCTGTAGAATTCAGCAGACTGATGCAGGAACGGTTTCTCGAAGTCCTCTTCGTAGACGGCGTGCGAGTTGATGCCTAGCACCATGAGCATTTGACACGCTTTGCACGAGGTAAAGCATTACATTACCTCACCAACGAATCAGTGTCTGAATCAGGATACAGTAACCAACACCCCAAGGATGACAACTAACCCTGTAGAACTCAGCAGACTGATGCAGGAACGGTTTCCCGAAGTCCTCCTCGTAGACGGCGCGCGAGTTGATGCCGAGCACCATGAGCATTTGGCGCGCGTTGCAGAAAACCTTTACTTCACAAACCGGCCAGTATCTGATTCAGGAGTTCAGGACACAGTAACCATCGACCAGTGACAACTCACACTGTAGAATTCAGCAGACTGATGCAGGAACGGTTTCTCGAAGTCCTCCTCGTAGACGGCGCGCGAGTTGATGCCGAGCACCATGAGCATTTGACATGCTTTGCACGAGGTAAAGCGGTACATTACCCCACCAACGAATCAGTGTCTGAATCAGGATACAGTAACTAACACCCTAAGGATGACAACTAACCCTGTAGAACTCAGCAGACTGATGCAGGAACGGTTTCTCGAAGTCCTCCTCGTAGACGGCGCGCGAGTTGATGCCGAGCACCATGAGCATTTCACACGCTTTGCACAAGGTAAAGCGTTACATTACCCCACCAACGAATCAGTGTCTGAATCAGGATACAGTAACCAACACCCTAAGGATGACAACTAACCCTGTAGAACTCAGCAGACTGATGCAGGAACGGTTTCTCGAAGTCCTCCTCGTAGACGGCGCGCGAGTTGATGCCGAGCACTATGAGCATTTGACACGCTTTGCACGAGGTAAAGCATTACATTACCTCACCAACGAATCAGTGTCTGAATCAGGATACAGTAACCAACGCCTTAAGGATGAGAACTCACCCTGTAGAATTCAGCAGACTGATGCAGGAACGGTTTCTCGAAGTCCTCCTCGTAGACGGCGCGCGAGTTGATGCCGAGAACCATGAGCATTTGGCGCGCGTTGCAGAAAGCCAAGTGGTTCACCTCACGAACCGACCAGTATCTGATTCAGGACACAGTAGCCAACGACCTAAGGATGAGAACTCACCCTGTAGAATTCAGCAGACTGATGCAAGAACGGTTTCTCGAAATCCTCTTCGTAAACGGCGCGCGATTTGATGCCGAGCACCATGAGCATTTGGCCCGCTTTGCAGAAGGCCAAGTGGTTCACCTAACAAACCGACCAGTATCTGATTCAGGAGTTCAGGGCACAGTAACCATCGACCAGTGACAACTCACCCTGTAGAATTCAGCAGACTGATGCAGGAACGGTTTCTCGAAGTCCTCCTCGTAGACGGCGCGCGATTTGATGCCGAGCACCATGAGCATTTGGCCCGCTTTGCAGAAGGCCAAGTGGTTCATCTAACAAACCGACCGTTCAGGGCACAGTAACCATCGACCAGTGACAACTCACCCTGTAGAATTCAGCAGACTGATGCAGGAACGGTTTCTCGAAGTCCTCCTCGTAGACGGCTCGCGAGTTGATGCCGAGCACCATGAGCATTTGGCCCGCTTTGCAGAAGGCCAAGTGGTTCATCTAACAAACCGACCGTTCAGGGCACAGTAACCATCGACCAGTGACAACTCACCCTGTAGAATTCAGCAGACTGATGCAGGAACGGTTTCTCGAAGTCCTCCTCGTAGACGGCGCGCGAGTTGATGCCGAGCACCATGAGCATTTGGCACGCGTTGCGGATGGCCAGCCGGTCCACTACTTCGCCGCGCCGCTCGCGCGCCACCAACTCTAGCAGGGTCTGGCGGAGGTGATCGCGGATGCAGCCGTAACGGACGACCTGGATTGAACAAGTCATGGATAAAATTAAAAATGGGAATAAAAAAAAAATATCAAAGAACACAATATGCCAACTATTAAGGGAATGGTGTGCTTTCTATTTAGATTCACTATGCTCCGCCTCCATGCAAGAATTCTAGGGTCTAAAATCAATTAATGTGCGATAATATAAATCAAAGACTTCCATGAAGCATTTTATTTTTCTATCTTCATTTTCTTAACCAAATAGTGCATATAAATATTTCCCATAAACTGATGTTGACAAATATAAATTTGTACTCCATTTTCAAATATCCAAGGGATAAAAGGTAATATACTTTTCGTACCATGGTATAAATTGTATTTCTTGATCACCGTTGTTAACATGTATGATGACAGAATGAATTTACCAAAAAACCATGCTATAAGTAAAGGGTCATACCTGATCTCTAAATATAATAAGTCCCAAGTTGTAAACATTGTCCACTTCATTTTGCTGCACATATACCCTGTCCATATACATAAGTATATCTCGTATCATCACCATACTAGTCTGGTGATCTGTCCATGCATTGTTTAACGTTTGCAGGAATCCATTGTGTAATGAATGCAGGACGTCTTCTCTGACCTATAATAAGAAAAAAAAAATTTATTTAATTGTTCATGTTTTAGTTCACAGACTAATTGAATAATAAATAGGTCGCTTTCACAATGCATTGGCATCTTGTATGGGCAACTGGTTATTTTATTTAAGATATACATAAATTGTATTGAATTATATTATTACATAAAAACGTTATTCTTTCAGGTAAAAGATTCATTGCCTATAACAAATATTTTTTTCACAATTTCTCAGTGCCCTGAATGCTATGGTGTATGCATACAATAACCATGGTACCCTGAACGTAAATATTATGCATTAATATTTATTTGATTCATGCCTTTTATAAAATATTTTATACTGTGAATGCCTAATATGCGTTAGGCACTGAGTAAAGCCTTAAGTAATTTAACCTGGAAACATTTCACAAAAGTTTGTTTGAGGACCCAACCTTCACATCATTCTGTGCAGTACTACATACAAGAGGGCCTGCTTAAGTTTTATAATTATCTATAATATAAAGAGAAGTGATTGAATAAATAGAAAATAAACACGCCCAGGGTAGTGGTGCTTAGACAGTCTAGTAAATCTTGTATTTCACTACCACAAGTGAAATATAAAAGTGTTAACTACAATTTCCTAAAATAAGGACAACTGTAAGCTGAGAAAATTACTTTTGTTTCGAGGTGATGCGTGACCACTTCCTTCAAGCCAGTGTAGAGCCTTTCGCCATGCTTGTGAAGGACCATAGTGTATGCATTACGGTAGAGTTCCTCAAATGAAAGCCCAGAATTATTTTTCTTTTGTATTTCCTGTATTGCATTTTTTAGTAAACTCCATATGCTCTCCACATACTTTTCGTCCATTGTCATCTGCAATAGAAGAAGTGAAGTGTTTACTGATATGTAGTATAATACATAGATTATTTTTATAGATGTGATGTGAGTTAGTTGCAGACATTTACTTAAAAACTTAAGCCCCAAATCATGGTGTGGGTCTTCTTAAGATACAAACCCTATGCGGGTGCTTTAATGAGTTCTGCATTGACATATGTCTCAAGCTACTTTTACTTATAAGCAAACAAAGATGAAATTGGTTAATTCTGACACAAAGAGTTAGTACTCGCTGGAGTCCTAACTCACTTCACAGTCATCACTATTCTACTAGCATTGTCTGTTACAGACCCATGTGTCTGGATACATTTGATAGTAAGGTTCTGAGTAATTCCATACTTGAAATTTTCGTGTCATCTTGAATTTGTCATATGTATCAAATAGGCATTGTACAAAATTAAAACAGAAGTAACAAAAACACAAAATAGTTACTATACGAAAATACAAATAATGGTTTGCTATTGATTAAATTTTGCCTCTTGTCAAAATATAACTTATGACATATTGAATACAAATAATTTAGTTCCAAGCCAAAATCAACCTGACATTCCAATTTTGAATTTTTGTTACAATTGTTCATTTAAAAAGTAAAAACCATAAAGCCATGGCCATAGACTAATAAGAATCAAATTGGATCAGCCTATTTTGGCATCAAACATTGTATTCTTTTTGATAGTCTGGATAGAATAGAAATTATTTGATTTGAGGGTGTGCCAGTGGTTGCCAGTGAATTTTGCGATTTTATTTTAGGTTGTGTCAGCCTAATTTAATATTTTGACAGCCAGTCTATATGACAATGCAAAGTTGTGCCATGGGCGATAGTCACTGATACAGCCGCCAGCTTTGCTAATGCAGTACAGAATTAGGTTAAGTTCACCTTGACGTTTTAGATGTGATCATCTTTCTTCAAGGCTTTGCTTACAAAAGGTTAAACTAAGATTCTCTTGCCATTTAGAAATGATAACGATAGTATTAGCATAAAAATACCATAAAAAATAATCTCTGCTTGCCCAATTCCAAACTTTCCTTTACTGAAAATTACTACAATATATTTTAATAAACATGCTGATTTTGTTCCCTTTTTACCATAGGTTGACCAGTTTTATTCTTATTGGATACAGCTATGAATGACCTTAACTGTGAATGACCATGTGAGATTTGGCACATATGTTGATGACAATAATTGACATTAATGGCCTTGTTCAGTTGTAACAACAAAATTCACTGTGACCGACAAATGGTTGGTATAATTAGTTGCATATTCAACCAGCAATCTAGAGGTTGCGACTTTGTGTCAACAAAATTCATTCAGAGTTAATTTTACCATTGCACTGGGAATTCATTTCCAATTTAAAGTATACTATGTGGACTAAGAGCATAAAGCGAGCATGTTAAAATAATACAAAGTTGAAAGTACAGTTTCAGTTGTATTTGTTTGGAGGTTAATCCTAAAATTCTCAGAAAATGAATAAGGAACAAAACAAAACATACTTTTAGGCACAGATAATGAGCATTGTATAACAATGTACAAAGTAACAATGTAGTCACAATTTGGTATTAATGCTGTAGCAAAATATATGTTGGAGACTAACTGCCTTATTCATAAAACTGGTAATTGGATATATTTAGTGTGAGATATAATTTGGCTATCATAATAGTCTGCCAATGAGAATGTAATTTTGTTGGTGGTATATTGAGTACAGCTGAATTAAAATAAAATTCTAATGTAATACAATCAATGAATAGTACTTCATTGTAAAACATTATATGACTATGACTGTGATCTAATGACCTCTTCATGTAAATTAACTGACCACTAGTGAGGTAAGTAAATAGTAAATTTATATGCTGGTTTATGTTTGTGACTGGTTGTATCATGAACATTTAATGTATTATTAAGTATGTATCTATAATGTATGTGGAAGAGTGCGGTGTCGGTGGCCCTCTTCATGGGTGGCTCCGCGCCTACCTCGAGGGTCGAACATTGCGCACGGCCGTGGGAGGCGAGTGCGGTGCGCCCGCGCACGTCTCCTGCGGAGTGCCGACCGGGTCGGTGAGCGGGCCAGTCGGGTATATAGTTCATGTAAACAGTATGTGTAACGTTGTCAAAAATTGTAGTGTCTATATGTATGCAGATGACACCTGCCTATTATATTCGGATAAAGATGTAGTTTTAATAGAAAAAAGAATACAGGAAGACCTAACTAACATTATTAAATGGTCACATGATAATGGCATCATTATCAACATTGAGAAAACAAAATGCATGTGCATACGGTCGCCTTATGCGCGAGATAGGTATAAGCCGCCGTGCATTGTGGGGCACAGTTTCGACTGCCTCCACAGTCCGCGGCCGGCGGGGGCCGCGTGCGGCTGTGTCGAGCTCCAGGTAGTGGAACAGTATAAGTACCTCGGCTTACTTATAGATTATAAGTTCTCTTGGCAACCGCATGTCAATATCTTATGCAACAAGTTAAGAGCAGTACTTGTAAAGTTCCACCATCTAAAGTTCGTATTAAATAGGGCTACTATGTATGCAGTGTATTATGCCCTAGTGGATTCACTTGTGTCGTATGGGCTATTAAGTTATGGTCGTACTTTTAATTCGTATTTGGATAAAATAAAAGCATTACAGATTAGGTTTATGAAATTATTAGTCAACAAGAAAACTAAAATTAAATGTAAAGGTACTGGCTATGAAAAGCTCTTTTTAGAATGTAAAATTTTACCAGTTCATAAAAAAGTAGTGTTATTCTTGGCCTTAGACCAAATATTTAGTGACAAATTCAAAATACCTGTTATGAATCATAGGCTGGTGAGAAACAGGGATAGTAAAAAGCTGTTGATACCTAGTTTTACAAATTATTTTGGTCAAAGATGTAGAAAATATTTAGTCCCCAGCATCTATAATCAGCTACCTACGGATTTAAAGAGTGGATACATGTCGAAACAAACATTCAAAAAGAAATTAAGCACCTTTCTATTAAATAAATTGGAACACGAAATGCAACCCGATTGAAGTAACCATCGTACCCATAGATGTTTACTTCCATCGGGTGTATACTCGTAACTGTATATTATGCTGTATAATATCCGTACAATTTGCACAATAGTTTTTATGTATGTACTTAACATTTGTTAACAGTTTAAAACTAGCTTACATAAATAGAAATATATATAGGAGCTTCGTCTGCCAACAAACCATGCTGTGGTTTGGCAGAAGAAATTATGTAAACTTATTTGTAAGCATTATATCTGAATAAACGTTTTTATTATTATTATTATATTTAAATATGAATATGTCTATTAGAAGAATAAGACAGTTCACTGTCCAACTATGCTGATTTGAGTAGAATTGTCTGATACAAAATATTACGACATAAAAAACACAAGGTTACTCACAGGAAAGGCTCTGATCCTCATTTTGCCTGGTTTATCCTTAGTTAAAGTACTTTTCATCATTTCGAAAGCTGGTGATTACACAAACAAAACAGACACCTTTAAGGTTTCTTTCAATTAATGGTTCATTTACACAGGCAGGAATTCTTCATTGTGATTCCTCATTAACATCTGAAATTAAAATATTATTAAACATTTCGAATAAGCAAACGTCACTTCGAATGATAAACACACTGAGACTCCATACTAAAGTACAGCTGCAGACTTGCAGAGGCCACTTTGCAATGTGATTTGTTATGTTTTTCATTGGTTATTAATACTTATGTGAAAGATGCTTTATCGTAAGTGTTTCTTTTATCCATTACGAACAGCATCAACATAATAATCATACGAATATTTCAATTAAAATTAGAATATAGAAGATTGACAGCCAACTCCGTTCACCTATCTCTTTCATTCGCACTTAAAAAAGGGACTTCTTTTTCTAATTTTTATTCCCTTTGTAAATGACTAATTTAAATCATTTGTAATCAAATTTTGTACACATGAAACTTACACGTAATGAGACCTTTAGCCGTTATGAAGGTCGGCGAAATTACACCCAAACGTAAAATTATTCTGTATTTTTCTTTCGATATATTCTCAATTGTTTCAATTTATTTCTCTTTCCGACATGACAGTTACAGAGTTAAAGGTTGCCAGTTGAAAAAATAAATAAGGCAAGTATGGTTAGGCAACTGTTATTTATGTTATAATTTATTTAGCTTTATGTGTTATTTAAGAAACCATAATATTGTTAAAATGTTATACACCACGGGTATTTCTAATATGAAGAACAATTTGTCGAAAAATATAAATGACGTTATGTAAGAGTTGCTAGGTTAACAGTGTTACACATGCATGCGAAGTTTGTTAAGAGTTTTCATGAACGTCAATAGATGGCAGTAGTAGCAGAATAATTATCACGTTGTTGTCTGTGTTGAAAAAGGCGCGGTTTTTTGTCCGCAAGTGTGATGAAAAACATTGTATGCATCACGCAAATTCTAACACTCTAGTTAGTAATTCCGTACTGACCTCCCTTGATGCACAATGTACTATTATTGTTCGGCCAGGCCGGGTCCTAATTGTTCTAAATATTACCATCGCAAGCAACCCACTGTGCCTAAGTCCATAAAAAAAGTGCTGTGGGGTGAGATGAAACAGTTTTTTCACTTCTCATGCTCAAAAAGTGCACCTTTATGTCGTGCGTAGAAGACTTAAAATCGCATTTTATGGTCTAGAGCATAAAATTATATTTTTTCTAAGGCTAAGGTAATCAGTCCCAACTGCCAAACAGTTAAAACATTGCAAAATTTTATTGAGCAATAAAATAGTATAGCTGACAAAACTTGCTATATTATTTTTCATCACACTTGCTGTCTAAGCGCGCCATTGCTTGTGCGCGTAGCGGGAGTAATAGAAAAGTGAAATTCCCTAGGGAGTAATAGAAATGTCAGTACGTCATTTAATAACATTATGTCTTAAAACTTATTTTTTTGTCGGCAAGTGTGATGAAAAACATTGTATGCATCACGGTCGGTAAGCGGAATACTAACTCGAGTCATAAAAGCCCTCCGCCTAACGGCGTCGGGCTTCTAACACTCTCGTTAGTAATTCCGTACTTGCCTCCCTTGATGCACAATGTACTATTATTTATATTAGTTAATAGTTATTTATTATACAAGGGGGCAAAGTTGTTGTTTAACTGTCGTGCCAATATTGAGACCTGAGCTAGCGAAAGATTCCAAAATTGAGCCACGAGCGTAGCAAGTGGTTCAAAAACTGGAATCTTGAGCATTGCGAAGGTCTCAAAGCACGAGAGTTGAACAAACTTTGCCGCCAAGTGTAATACAACTTTTTTCCCCTCACTATCGCGAGGAAATATGATTACAAATCTCATCCAAATGTAAATTAACTTAAACAAACCATTTAAAACTCAATGTCGAAACGTATCGTAGAATAGAGTTACTTCTGGAACTTAAATATTGCCAATGGCTTACAAAGTCACCCATGATAACGGCCAATTTAACATGTGAGCTCCGATTGCGCATGTTTACTACGGTCATACAGATCCACTTATACTAGGCAGTAGGGGGCTATAGGAATTAGAGCAATGTCAAATTACTTTATTCACAAGTGTGTAAAAAGCGTTTTCTCAAACTTGCTACGGAATGTTGATGTTACTTACGTTAAATTAAACCCGGAAATACTATGTATCCGGTGTCATGTGCTAAGATGATATGTAAAGAGATTTCATGTATTTATTTCACACCTAGGATTACAAACAAACTGTCTTTTGTTTTGAAACGTCAAATTGTGACACTAGGTTTTGACATTCAGCCACAGAAAAAAAAATAACCATAAAACTAATATCTATACCCACAGGTAAAAGGAGACCTCAAACAGATTAAAAAAAAGTTAGGCGCGAATCTATACAAATCTCGGCGAGAAACAGGGTTACAGGCCGCGTATCACTATATATCTACTTGGCCTGTGGCCCTTCGTTTCCCGTCCTCTATAGTAATGTACTATTTTACCCGCTCGTATTAAACGATAAACGAGCGCTTTACGAGCTAGTGAGGGGAAAAATATTAGAATTATGTATTTTCTCGCATTAAATTTAGTAAATCACATTAAATAGATATCGATTATCGTTCAAAAATGCTCCGAAATATTTGACTTGGCAGATAACCGAGCAACTGAAACTCTGATCACAGGTTGAAAATTAAAAAAAAAATTAAAAAATGAGATGGCGGGTATTGATTAGGTACGAGTATATATTTTTCTTCTTTCGCTTTATGACAACTCCGTTGTGTAAATTGCAGTGAAAATGTGTTTTACTTTCCTCGTAAACGAAGTGAAAAGCAGAGTGTACAACATGGACATAAATGTCCATTTTTATCCTCGTCTACTATTTTGCATTGGGTACCTGCCTAAGATAAAACCTCAGCCGTAATGCTCGCAGCGCCAGGACGAGTCTTCGTCTTGCCCCATTCAACACATAACAACGCACCCTATCTATATGTTACTATCGTAGACCGACCGTATCATAGGTATGGTTATGACGGTTCAGTGTTTAATCGTTTGTCGTTGTTGCCGTCACGTTCTGACTAGTAGGCAAGGGCGGAAGTGACGCGTAGCACGATAAACGGTAAAAGTGTGACCATGATAAGCCACTTGAATTTCCACCAGGCACCAACACACCTACGGTGGTTATCCGATCACTTCAACGCTCTGTAGGTAAGTGCTCCAGTGAATGAACACTTAAGGAAATTTTCAACTTAATTTATTTTTTGTGGCTGGGAGCGATAATGAAGTTTAAATATGAATGTTCTTATAGAGTAAACCACTATTGTAGTTTTCTAAAATCAATGTTATTTTGCATTAGTGCTGCACAGTTTTAAATTATAGCTAACTGTAGGGGATAAAATGGAAAATCACCAGTGAATGAACACAAAATTCTAGTAAATGAACAAATGAAACCAATGAATGAACTACCTTAAAAATAATGTATTTAAATGCAAAAAGTACTCTATTTTTAATTGGTAGTGCTAGTAATATTCGATAATTTTATTTGAACTTTAATGAGACATAATAACTATAAACATAATTAAACGACATCAATTACAGTTCCATATTTCTGCGTATTCTGGGAAGGTTCAATTAACTCTTCAGTTACCATTGAAGAGTGACATTATATGTCGCTTTCGTTAAAAAGTAAACTGGGCTCATTCTGCATATGAATTGCTACTTGAATACTTTTGATTAACCAAAGATCTGTCTATGTTTGTTTGTTCAGTGGCATGATTTTGGACAATTTCGGTGATTTAAAGAGCGTTGATTTTGAGATATTAAAACTGGTACTTGATAGTTCACTAGTTGCAACAGCTTTTAGAGGTTTGTCGAGAGATTCTTGGTCATATTGGAACTTTTTATACGATTTTTTTAACCTTTCCATGTCTTAAAACCAGACAAAATACGAAATAAATGATTTAGTTCATTCACTGGTTTTCGCAATCCAATTAATGAACTAACTGTGTTTGCGGTAGTTCATTAAAATTGAGTATATCAAGTATTGTTCGAACACTAGCCCTTTGCTAGACAGCATATTTCTATTAAATCCAAAGAAAACCAAATCTTATAACAACCACTAAAACGTAAGATATGAAACAAATAATAAATCACGCAATTCCAGTGAATGAACTCCCCCGTTCGGTCACTAGGTTTAAGCCATTTTGAGTTCTAGTTATAGAACACTGGATTAAAAGCCACTATTTGAAACGAAATCACATTAAACTATACTTTAATAGCATAATCATAACCTTCCAGTTTCAAAAATACACGCACTGTACCTGGGAGATGCACGAAACGCACACAATAACACATTAAACACAACGTAAGCTTACCTCAATCCTTATAACACCTCCATATAAAAAACGAACCGGCGCAACGCGCCCACTTTAGATCATCGCCACTTGGACTCTGATGCATATGAGGTGATGTAAGTGCTACCAGAACTTGTCAAATAATATTCCTACCCGAAAAAAAATATAACGCTTAGTAGAAATGTACAGAATACTTATTTTACGAAAAAAACTTGTATTTTGTTCGTTCACTGGATTTGTTCATTCACTGGAGAACTTACCCTATGAGTTGGTAAGTAATGGTTGTAGCGTTTACTCGATACGTAAAGTAGTCCATCACGCTCGCTCCAATACATTCATCAGGCTGGGCATTAGCACCGAGTGCTGTTAGCTTCACGGACGTTGTTTTGAATGCTTAATGTACCTGGGCATTTTCGCGAGAAGAGATCCAAAAAAAAATTTTTTTAAGGTAGGTAAATTTAATGTTTTTCCTACTCAGAATAACGAGTTCTTTCAATCTAGGAGAAAAAAGTACAAGAAAAAAATGGTCCCACATTTTTCATACATTTTACATGCTCTCCACTTTGTAACCGCTGTACAAAGTGTTTGAAAAACGGTTACGTAATAGAAACAAAAAGTTGGGAGTGTTGGGACACTTTTTTTCTTCTAGTAGGATCGAAAGAGCTCGTGATTCTGAGCAGGAAAAACATAAAATTTACCTGTTTCAGAAAAATAAGTTTTTGTATCTCTTCTCGCGAAAATGCCCACCTACCTTACCTGTAATGGCTATTTTATGGAGTGGAAAAGGGAATACCTAGTTATTTGCCGCAAAATATCTCATTTGTTTATTTTTATTTTGCTGAAGAAACAAACACCAAAGTAAAAATATGTAGATGAAATATGGTGACATGTAGAATGAGCTCCCTAGAGATTTTTTATGAGATCTAGTTTCAGTAGTAGGTATTAGTAAATAGTAGTAACGGCCGTACGGTATTTCAATATTTCATCACCTTTTCTGTAACACCCCAAAAACGTAATGAGTCAAAAAACCCATTGGCCATTGAATGTACAGGGGGGCTACCAAGACCGCTTAAATGCGATTCAGTTTAGGTTCAGCTTGTCAATTTATGACAGTTATTCTATGGAATTGACACGTCGCGATTCAGTTAAGGTCTTAAACTGAATCTCATTTGTAGATCATGGTAGTTCCCTAGAACTTCTATGGTTATAGATATTTCTATATAATATATGACAAAAGGTAGGTATGATAAAAACAAACACACATGATCATAATCTTTAATACTTAACAAAAATAAATTACATTTATTATAACTAATTAGCCTACCATTACAATACTTTTGTGCCTTGAGAAATACACTCTTAGATTAGGTACACCTACCATATCCCGTAATTCGACAAAAAGTATCAGTTTCAATATAAAATTGTGTTATGCCACCATAATTCATAAGACATCCATTGGATTTTTAAATTAATACGGGTGTTTTTCAAATTAGATACTGTTTTTTTGCATTTCGAAAGTCCATAGAAAAATATGATTGACAGAGAAGCTCGAGCTTGTTAGTATGTCGGATGTCCATGTAGCACCCATCTCAGCAGTAGCAGGATAAAGAATAGCAGGGCGAAGAAAGACACCATGACTCGCAGTGTCTTCTCGGAGCGGTGGTCGCGCTCACTGGCCCGGAGTCTCTCTACCAGCCCGTTCTGAAATCAGCAAAAGATTTGAACAAATTTATAAAGATGTGCAAGAGAGAGCATTGTACACGACCCATAATATCCCTTTATGCGATGGGCTGATGAATGTTCCTAATCGGATCACTCCTTCCTTTCTAATCAAGATCGAGATGAAATAGCAGTGATTAATTCACAGTTTCAATACAAAAATATATTAATTGATAAAAAGTCCAAGAAATGATATATAACTAGTCAGGGAAGTAACTTCAGTTTAATCAGTAGATAAAGCTGCTACCTATACAGTGTGTAAATCTAATACGGGCGATCAATTGAACCAGGCAGCGGATTCATTAGTGTAATCATGGATTACAAGGTTTTTTTAAAGTTACTCTTAATTTAGACCCCACAGATTTTTTTAAAGATTATCGGAGCGGCAATGTAGGTACGAACATTTGTTATTGTTGATTTGGAAGTTATGCCATCTGCTTTTGAAATTAGCTGTCAACGAGTGCTTAACTCGCGTATGTTGCTTTACATTGCGCGCCGAATTATTTTGTATGGAAAATTTTGTTGCTCTGATTTTAAGTAAAAGTTATTTGAATGTACTTATTATGTCGTAAACTAACACCCCTTAAGAGCTTCACCCGTATTAGACTTACACCCTGTATATTCGTGCATAGGGTTGGCCTTGACAGGATAGGAAGATTGTCATTTGTCAGACTACGTTAATCATAAGGTGGAAGTACTATTACCCGACGCTGTACCAATACTCGTCATCATAGCTTGAGTTGCCATCGATAAGATAAAATTAACTATTAGGGCATTTGAACGATGATAAATGTATGTGTTATCCCAACTTTGAAATGTTTAGCTTATATCTAAATTATTTGCATAATTTTAAGACAGGCTGACGTTTATTAGGACAGAGAGGACAAATTTTGAGAAATTTTGAAACTATCTCCGTATAAAATAAATATATATTAAAATAATAATATATATTAAATAACTATTTAACTAAACTTACAAACTCCTCTCCCAAAACACATGACAATACAATTATGTAGATTTATATATGAGCAAAATATTTGTCATGTAATAATAGTAATAATTTCCTATAGTAAAGTTAAAAGCTAACATTAATTAATCTACGCATGATCAAAACAGATGCAGTGCAACACATCAACCAGTTGATGTGGTAATCTCGGATTTAGGTCGCATTTCAATTTGGCGAATCCGGCGGACAAAACTTCCTGCCTGAATGTAAACAATTTGGGCTATTTGTGAGGTCAACTTAGGCAAGTGAAAGACCGGGCAAAATTGAAAAACCCTTTGGCGAATTTCATTATATGTTACACCTGCTATTCAGGGATTGCCTCATCAATTCATACCTACCCGTTCACCTTGAACGCATGTTGCCAAATGTATATTTTATTGAATTGCTAAAGCATTTCGTTGTAGACAGTACATATCATAATATATTTATATTCGTACATATTTGTTCTCATAAAATACATTGTTAATTATGCAATTCATAAAATATTGACATTGATTGTCACCATTATTCATAATTCTCCGCCTGTTATCTCCCACTGCTGAGCTTAGGCCTCTCTTCGAGTACGCCATTGATCCCGAATTCCGACTATGTGCTAATCTAGCCCAAAATCGTCCTACTATTCTCGCGATATGATCAGCAGAAAAAAATACTGCGTTATTGATTATAGGGAAAGTTTTCCAACAGTTTTTTTTGCTATTTATTAATATAAAAATTGTTTGTATCCAACTGTCAATCCTCCTTTAGCAGCTCAACGACCATGTTTTCTCATGCAAGAGATTCGCGACCATTGTTGCTACCGTACGTAACAATGAGTTCTAAAGCTGGTTTACCGTGGACTGGCTCAGTGCTCCGCAAATGTAAAACACTGGCTGCTGAGTTAATTTGCTACCCAGGATCAAGATCCTGTGTCCTCATGTCAGATACAGTCCGCGACCACCGCCACTGGCACTGCGATTAGTTCTAATGCTGGTATACCTACCTGCTAGCAGCTGTGTTTCGGGATAGTGTTCTAAAAGCAGAATACTGCTGTTATCAGGATATAAACAGTTACCCATCCACCGTGAGCTGCTATCCAGGACCCTGTGTCCTCGTGCAAGAGATCCGCCACCGCCGCAGCCGGCGCCGCGACTAGTTCCAAAGCTGGTTCTCCGTCTGCTGCCTCAGCTGCCTCGCGGGATAGTGCTCCGCAAATGCAGAATACTGCCGCTATCTGGAATAATTATTGGATTAATTATTACCTGATACTGAATTAAAAAAATTTTTCGTGATGAGTAGTTTATTAGATGCTGAGGTTTCGGAGCACATCATAACGTATTGCGCAGCCTTGTATGCGGCCGCTTGAGCTTCTGCATGACGCAGAAGACTCAGCCCCGCGATCTCGGTGCCTTACGACTTGGCCTCGGGATTGGTTTTAGGCGACCGGCGGGGCGGAAAGCCATAGCGAGAGGGAGTTCCCATATCGCCTTCTTCTTGCTCCAATTTATGGGGTCGCCCACCGCTGTCGCTCGTCATCCAAAGTCGTGGCCAGGCCGTTACAAATCAATCTTATTAGGTACCTTCGACCACGTTATGTTGTCCCTCGTGATTCTCCTAGCGAGTGCCAATGCTAGCTCCGCTAAAGCGGTGTCGGAGCGTAGCATGGCGGACGGCGCGCGCGTGGCCTGTCGCGCCACGTGGCGGAAGGCGTCCGGCCGCTTGCGCTCCAGCGCGGCGCACAGAGCCCTCAGACCCGCGAATATCCCCATCTCCGTGTTGCAGTTCGCCTCCTCTCCGCATTCTGTTTCCAGCATTTGTTGCAGGCGCTTCACTACGATTTGCTGTAACAGAGGAAAATTAAAAATTTGTAATTAATTATGCTCATATTAGGTATATACCTATTGTTTGTCGATCTTATCAATATATCTATGAGACCGAAATGGACAAACGATACTTATCGGTTTGCTGACTTAGGAGACCTTTATGAACAAGGGATACCTCCTATAATAGTAAATCATAAAAACAAGATTTGATTACAAATACCTTCTTAGGTTTTATTTTATTATTTTTGAACATTTTTTTTTGCCTATGTACGCAGATATTCTTCTAAATAACATTTCAATTGTTGACTTTTTTTCTCAACGCAAATTGAAGATATTGATTGCTATAGCGGTTAATTAATTAAATAACGTTAATTACGCAATCAGATTCGATTGTCAGTGACAAACGGTTGATTGAGCCGAACAAATTGGTGAATCAGAATTATACGTTTCACGTAGCCAATTACCTACATACATATTACTTACTTAAATAAATATGTATACAACGTGGGCTCCTATAACCCGAAAAATTTTAACCACGCATTTTTGATGTAAAAACAAATAAAAATATTATATGCCTTTTGTAATTTTTGGCGATTTAAAAAAAAAATTGAATGTATTTTAACATGAAAAGTAAATGTTATTCATAAAACTAGCACTTAAAATGAGTTTTTTAAAGGTTTTATTTCTCACTTTTTGACATCTATTAATGAGGTTAGTAAGACTATTTTCCATAATGGCGCCAACGCCGTTAAAAAGACCTTTTGTACTGAGTAACAATTAGGAAATATGTCTTTTTTTAATTGGTAATAAGTCTGAAACTAGGCGATATCCAGAAAAGTTTATACGACATTATAGTTTCTAAATGTAGCCAGGAATACAGTGTTAAAATCGGTCGGGTTTAAACAGGCCACGGTGTATGTATGTCTTTTCCACGTTCTTACTTATATAAATTGAAACCGTGTAGATATTTAATGAAGGAATGAATAGCATGAGTATATTCTGTAATCAGTAGGTATATCGATTGCCATTCGATTTCACGGTTTGTTTATCTACTTAAACTGCCCTTTGTTTATTACATGTGTCGATAACAGTAAACATCAGGAAGGTTGGCAGGACGTACATCCTTAAACCTTGGAATATAGATGGCCATGCCGGTACGGTTTCAGACGTATTTCCTGTCGCGAACATTTGCGCTACACGTCACCTATATGATATAGGTACTGAGGAAAGTTTTCTAAGGGAATTTGTATGGTTTTCACCAAGAAAGGTGATGTTGACGTTGTTTATTCCCATCACGTTAATTACACAACGATGAACCCGCATTGTTTCGTAAATCGTAATCCAGCGTTTTCTGCAAGCTATGCTATTTAGATGAACGCATTGTTGTAGGTACTCACGTTTGTTTGTTAACGTTAAGAAGATGATATGTAAAATTTTGTATTTGTTTAATCCAGACAAAGCGATAGCTGAAGTAGATATCATATAAGTATTTAGTTTAATATGCTTTGTCATTGTTTCGTGTATGCTATCAGCTAGGACTGCAATCTGCTATACAATTTCAATAAGCGCCGCTTTGACCGGCCAACGCATAATGTATGTATGGTACCTATAGATACGAGGAATTCATTGATTGATACCCATACCCACACTGAACTGTGAAATGCTAAACGTTATTAAGAGGGCGGGTATTTGCACATACAAAAGCTGTCTACTGCTTCCTTCAAGGGTTTGCAATTAGTAACTATGATCTTTTAACACCTTAGTAATTGTTGGACTTTTTGATTTTCATATTACTTTTTTAAACGCCAGACGAGCGCCTTAAAATTTGCCTATTACAAAAATCGAAGGCCCAAACATTAGGTCCATACATTCCACTCAGATAAGACAAAAATGTGAGATCTTTTAGTAAAGGGACGGAATTTAACTTATACGGTAGGTATCTTGATCTTTAGGGTTCCATAGCCAAAATGGCGAAAACGGAACCCTTATAGTTTCGCTATGTCCGTCTGTGCGTCTGTCCGCAGCATAGCTCAGTGGCCGTTAATACTAAAAATCTGAAATTTGGTACAGGTGTCCACATTAATCATGCCAACAAAGTGGTAAAATAAAAACTTGAATTTTTTTTTTTCGGATAGCTCCCCAACTGGTGAAGTGGGGATGTTTTTTTATTTGCTGTAATCCCATATTCAATGATATAAATAATAATATACATACCTACCTACCTAGATATATAATAATATTTTGTCAGCCTCCGTAGCTTAGCTGGTAGTGACCCTGCCTACGAAGCTGGAGGTTCCGGGTTCGAATCCCCGCGAGGGCATTCTTTGTGTATTTATTTATCACAAATGTTTGTTCCTTGGTCATGGCTGTCTATGTATTTAAGTATCTATCTATTATATATATCGTCGCCTGGTACCCACATCACAAGCCTTAATTGAGCTTACCGTGGGACTAGGTCGATTTGTGTAAGATGTCCCAAGATATAAGAAGATATATACAAGATACAAGATATGAATAGGTAGAGACCTAACACACTTTTTTAAGAGGCTTATTCTTTTTAAGAGTAAAAAGAATAAGCCTCTTCAAAAAGTGTTTCTCTAAAGTCAATAGGTATTTACGGAGATAATCGCTCCAGAAGAAAAAAAATTGCGTCCCCCCCTCTAACTTTTGATCCGTAGGTCCAAAAATATAAAAAAAATCATGAATTATAGAATACTTTAAAATAAAATTATTTCGAACATAATCGGCCTAGTCGTTTTTGAATAACTACGGAACCCTACACTGTGCATGGCCCGACATGCTCTTGGCCGGTTTTTTTTTAATACAATTTTATTATTTATAGAAGCTTTCCTGTGGTAAGCGACAAAGTGGAACTTTTTACTACAAAGGCTCGTAAATTCAATATAGCCCGAGCAGTGATTTAATTATTAAGGTTGTAGTCGATATACAGATATGTACAGGAGAAATATATTTAATATGATCATTACGGTATTCAATAAGTTACCAAATTAATTGGGGACAGTATTTTTTCTGACATTTGTATAGTAGTAGGTTGTAGACGGACAGGACATTCTGCTTAATTTATTAATTGTTATTAATAAGTTTTGAAATATTTTTATGCTTGCTTTCTTGCTGAATACAAGGATTTATTATTCTGACAATACTATTCTGACAATTAAAGAATTTTTAATTTTAATTCTGAATATTAACAACGTCACGTCTATATTTGAGCTATTTACTCCGTTATCCTTATCATACAGTAGGCCTATGTCAACCATTTATCGCATCGCCTATCGTTGCGTTAAATCAAGATAAAAACTCGACCACCATAGGGCCACAAGTTACGAAGCCATCATCGTCATAGCGATAGATGTTCTCATATCTGAAAATAGGCACATGTCCTTAAAGTTGTATGAGAATGGGTGAGTGCGTATTATTTTTAATCACCTTATTGACACACGTAGCGGATCTCCTGATCTGCGTTCTTATATACTGCAGACATAGCGCGCGACCCTGTCGCACGATTTGTGGTTTGACGTGCGTTGGCGACGCGAGACACCACCCGATTGTCGCCGACAGCCGACGCGACACGGCCGCCGCCGCCGCCGACGACACCATGGTGCTGAACCGTCGCTTGGTGCGGTCCAGTGGCGAGAGCGACCGGGATGGCGTGGTGCGCTGAGCATCTGTAAAAAAAGCATATCGATGCTTAGCCAAGTTGGCAATCGCTAACGCTCAGTAGCGTATCGTAGTTTTCCCTCTCTATCACTCTTTCATATTAGTGCGACAAAGTCAGCCACCTTTCGTTTACGATTGACGATTAAGTTTTAGCGAAAGCACGAGCAATCAAGGTTCAATGAGAAGTGTCTGCTATATAAGAATGTTTAGCTTTTATAAGACAGCGATTGAAGTGGAACACCTAGGCTAGTTAGCCAACAAGTTATTAACAAAAAAAAAATGAAACTCCTTTTTAATGGAATTCCGCCATGACGTTACTGTAGATTTTTTATATCATCCCTCTTTTTTGCGACACCAGTCGTTTGCCAGTGCCACACTGTACAAGACTAGTTAACATTGTTTAGGAAGCATATTTATTCATACAATTTGGCATAAATCTTCCACTTAGTGATACACAAAGTCGTATTTTTATGGGCCGTTATCCGATTGTTTCGAATAAGGTGCAAATTTTCATAGAAAATACTGAAGTCATAATTTTTATACAGTAGTATTTTTTGTGAAGTAAATTAAATTAATTCAATAAATATTTTGATTTGTTTTTAAATAGTAACACATAGTATGAAGGTATATGAATTACAAAAAGCCGCCTCTTTAAAATACCTACATATCCGAGAAATTCGAACAACGTCTGCTGAGTCGGAGTGACCGAGTGGCTTAGGCATCAGCAGGGAAACACAAATCAAATATTTCATGAAATAATTTGATTTAATTTCACAAAAAAGGGTTTTTGGAAGTTTCCCTTGAGAGTAACTAATTCGATTCGTTTAACACTATTTTAAATTGATTATTTTTATTAAGTACCTACCTATGTGGTGTTTTCACAAAATAAAGCTGTGTAGGTATAACTTTCATTAGTACTGTAGGTAACCATTGTGTGTTTACGAGGGTTGCCTTTTAAATTGTGTCGTTTGAAATAAGTATAGACAATTTTATAGATTATTACCATTTATTGTTTTTCGAAGAATTCTCCGCGATGTTTAATACACTTTTGCATGCGTTCAAACCAGTTTTTAAATCATTTATTCCACTCCGAAGTGGGGGTAGTCAAAATGGCCGATTTGTAAGCGTCAACAGCTTCTTCAGGTGAGCTGAAGCGTTGACCACGAAGACTTTGCTTAATTTTGGGGAACGTAAAAAAATCGTTAGGGCTTAAGTCAGGGCTGCAAGGTGGGTGATCTAAAATTTCCACATTTTGGGCGCTCAAAAACATCTTTGTTTGGCGGGCGGTGTGCGAACTTGCATTGTCATGATGCAGTATCATACGACGCGTCGAGTTGTTTTTTCGAAATTCGGTTATGGCTTGCGGCAAACAAACGGTGGTATACCAGTCAGCGGTAACCGTCTTGCGATCTTCTAGCACAATAGTGGCGACGTGACCACCCTTTGCCACAAACGAGGCCACCATTTTTTTTGAAGTGCTCCGCGAGCGTATGCCTTTGGTCGGTTTTGGCTCATCCTGAAATACCCAAACAGTTGACTGCTGTTTAGAATCTGGATCGTAAGCCAAGACTCGTCACCACTAACCATATCATAAACATGTTTTGACTCGCCTCGGCTGAATCGCTGCAGCTTTGCGACACCAACACGGGCAGCTTTTTGATCGTCGCTAAGCAAATGTGGTATCCAACGAGAGATCAACTTTCTTACGCCAAGTTCTTCGTGCAAGATTTTTTGGATAGTGGTCCCTGAAATGCCCATGGACGCCTCTATTTCACGGTAGGTCACATGACGATCTTCGAGTACTAGCTGCCGCACGGCTTCGATATTCTCTTGCATCATGGCGGTTTTTGGACGACCTTTACGGGGCTTGTCACTGAGGCTAGACTGCCCACATTGAAATTGTAAATACCAGCGTTCTACAGTCCTAAGACACGGTGCTGCATCACTAAACACAGAAGTGATCTCCTCAAAACACTGAAGTCGCGATAATCCCCTTTTAAAGTTGTAGAAAATAATCGCATGCAAATTTTCCTTAGTTATTTCCATTTTTACAACCGACTTGTCACCTTTAAATAGACGCTGTAATAAAACTATTCGACCAATTTGAAAACATTTTTTTGCTTTCGAGTTCTAAATTCAAAAGGATGAAAATGCCATATGTTTATTTTTTTTTAAATCGTTAGAGGTTGGCAAACGACACGACTTAAAAGGCAGCCCTCGTACCCCATCAATCATGAAAGTAGCAAGTTGTATCTCATCTCTTATTACTGTCATTAAATTAAGGTGGATGTCCCTGTGAGATTTTCATACAAATTTGTCGACATTAACTCTGTTAATTAGTAGACTTTTTGTAATTTTGAACCTTGATAGTAAGTTGTACGTATCCCGTAGATGGCGCGTATGTAAAAAAAAGTCCAAAAAGTGGTATAGTATTTCTGAATTATCAATTTGAAAATTGATACAATTTCGCTCTTTGCCTTTGTATATGTGCGTGAATAATACTATCCATGAAAACTGACATGGAGGCAGATGACAAGGTAAGCTTAACCATATCCATCACAGATGTCACTTTAAAACTGCTAGTTAAATGACCTCACTAATTAGTAATATATTCGGTCAATAGATGGATTATTAAAAGTAAGCGTAATTCATAAAATAGGTATGTTGTTATTGTTTTTATTTTATCAAATAAAATATCCGGTAAAATTTTATCCCTCGATTCGCCAGGTCGGATCTCAAAATACAATATATCGGTCAGTATTTTTTATGAATTACAGCCAGTAGGTAGTTAGGTAGCTACTTTTGTATCTAACTATGATGCTCACTTTAATTCTCATTTAGCGTAACTTGTACAACAGTTTGGAAGAAAGGAGCACATTAATATGATAGGTACTAATTAATATCTGAGAGGTAATAAATAAAATAAGTGGCTATAAATTAATAATAATAATAATAAACAAATAAATATATCGGGACATCTTAAGCTTAAATTAAGGCTTGTGTTGTGGGTAATAAGAAATAAGCGATGATACATATCATGTAACTACATACAGATACTTAAACACATAGATAGCCACGATCAAGGAACAAATATTTGTGATAAAAAAAATACACAAAATAATGCTTTCACTGGGATTCGAACCCGGAACCTCCAGCTTCATAGATAGGGTCACAACTAACTCGGCTACCGAGGCTGACGACTTTAATTTAAATGGACGCGTAAAATACTTTTTGGTAAGTGGTCATAAAATATTTTGTTCATTTGTCACAGCAAAGTCAATGTCATCTATGAGTCAACATTTTGCAATTTTGTTCCACAAGTCAAGGCAAAAGTGTTCGTTTCGATAAAATCGATATCATAAACATGCCCACAACGATGGGCAGAACGAATAAAAATGAGTACCGAAAACACCGTTGTTCTGGGGGGAAAAGAAAAAGCGTCGAGTAGAAGCGGGGTTACTCCTTCACCATGGCACCACATAGTAAGTATCTCGCCGTAGCGAAAATTTAAAATTTGAAGCGTAATAGTTAAAACACCTATTTAATAAGTACAACTAACCTAACGGAATACCCGAGCCGCTTTTAAAGTAGTTAGAACATTTTTTCTTCTATATTTATGACACTCTCACATTTTACATTTGCCAGCTAATTTTTGTCGAATTCAAATGATTCTGTAGTAGATATACATATTATTACCTTTATTCTATTGCCAATTGCGACACGAACTTTGTCAGTTATTATTAATTTCAATAAAAAGAAACAGATAGGGAGGTATAATAAATTAAATTCACCAATGTGACTATTTCAGGAGGATAGCAGCTTGGCGGGATATTAAGACCGACCAAACTCACGAGCCTGAAACATCAGATTCCACCAATCAAACCCCAATTATTTGTGCAACTAATGCTCAGTGAGTGTTTACTACTTTTAGAGTTGTATAATTCATTATGGAATTCATATCATATGAACCTAATGTCGTCGTATTAGAGACTAACTGTAGCTTAAATAACTATGTCTAGGTACACATATATTGCAGGACAGCGAAAGTATTCAGTATGTTATAGGTGTGTAACTTGTCAATATATAATATGTAATAGATAACAATACCCATATACTTTTCACTTGACATATTCCAACAGTCTTTACTGTCATTAGACTTACAAAGCAATACTAAAGTTTTAGCTAAACCACTAATTGGAGTTCGAGGCCAAAGAATCTACGAAAATATTGCCACAACAATGAAATGTTCATACAATAGTAAATCCTTATTTTCTAAAAACAGACGTTGAGATATCTTATTTATTGGTAATTTTAATTCTTTAATTTATAGAAACAATATTATTTACTTATTTTCACGTAAATATAAGATATTTTAATAAAAACGGAATTATCCGCAATTATTAGTAACAAAGTTGGTATTGCGCTGGTATCACCTCATGTGTTAATAACATTTGGTACAGCAATTTAACTACACATAAATTAAAACCCTAGTCCTGCATACGTTTAGAAAATTGCAGAATAATACATTGTAGCGTGCTTTATGTTCACATTTCGTATTCGTAAAATTCCTTTGACCTACAAATTTCTTTGGCAGTGCTATAGTTCTCCATTTAAATTATCATAGAGATCTAACGTTTTGTTTTCTTCTGTAGGTTGTTAACAAGGTGACCCACTTGGTTCAGCCATGTTTAGCTTCGCTATACAATCATCAAAAAATTAAATTCCAAATGAAATATACTGGGTGAAATCTTATAAATACTGTCTTAATAAATATGACACGCTGTCGTTTGTGTTCACTGGTAATTTTAAATTATTTACAAGAAAATTTTGTCATATCAATGTTAGTTAAGAGAAAAGAAAAGTTTTTAGGTATTTACGTGTTTTTAAGAAAATCCTAGTTGGGACTACCATATTAAACAGAAACGCGTAAAAACATTACAGAGGTAAATAATAACTTGGTTCAGCCATGTTTAGCTTCGCTATACACCCCATGATCAAAAAATTAAATTTCAAATGAAATATACTGGGTGAAATGTTATACGAGTATGTACTGTCTTAATCAATATGGCACGCTGTCGTTTGTGTTCACTGGTAATTTTAAGTTCTTTACAAGAAAATGTTGTCATATCAATGTTAGTTAAGAGAAAAGAAAAGTTTTTAGGTATTTACGTGTTTTTAAGAAAATCCTAGTTGTGACAGCCACATTAAACAGAAACGCGTAAAAACACTACAGTGGTATATAATGTTTTTATTAGGAATTATTTTAAATAAATTAATTAAATAACAAAAAGGTTGAGGAAACCTGAAAACTTTACTTGACAATGACATAAGAGACTTTGACAGATTTGACAATAACGCATCTGTCGTAGTTTCGTTGGCCTCGAACTCCAATTACTGGTATACGTATGTAATATTTTCAAATAATTTAATTCAAACTGTCCACTCAAAGACATTACCTTTTCAAATCAACCAATCACCATGTGAGACGGCGCTGCGCGCTGCATACTGTCGGCAACCTCTCAAAATGAGCGTCTCAGACCGAGCAGAGTCACAGTTAAAATTATCGTGTTATTGTGTACCTATGAATAATTAGTATATTTTAATTTCTCGCAATTAAAATAAAAAGTAAAGTAGCTCTGGTTTAGAAACCATATTACTGGAACAATTTGAAAACAAACGATGAAAAAAAAACTCGCGGTAATATTATGGCTTGTTTTAGGCTGTTATCAAACAATATATTTATTATACTAATATCATGGGGCATTCCTCCACAAGTCGACCTACCTAGCGTCAAGTCCCCGCCTCCTACATATATTATTGTGATATGAGCTAGCTTTATTGACTGCGTAACTTACTTTTCCTAACTAGTGCGGAGAAGTAAACTTTGCGCACGCTTCTCGTACGTTAATTTCTCTTTTTAAGGCACTTGTTATGAGAAAAGTCGTTCGATACACGTGTAAAAACTTCTTTTTAACTCGGGTGATTGACTTTCATCCTCGTGGAAAAAAAATTCTTTTTTGCACTTGCATCGAAATGCAACTACTACTACTACTACTATTCTTTCCCTCTTGCTCGCACCAGTCGCGCCAATATGCGTGTGCGACAAGGATGACTGGAAAATAACTTGTACAAACATTAAGTTTAATCACGTTTCTGTAATATTATTATGAAGGCTATTCTTCTGTTTCTACCTATCGTTATCCCGGCTTTTGCCAGGGTCCGTACCTACCTTTCCTCCTCTTTGCGCGATCCTGGGCATCTTCATATTTCACTGTTTGTCCATCTGTCTGTCTATCACCAATATGTATCTAATGGATAATTAGTTGAAATTTTCTCAGATGATGTACAATCAGCAGCAGATATTGCTAAGCGGGCAGAGTTTTCAAAATAAACTATGCACGACTATTAGAGTGTGTTAAGATCATTGTGAACACCCTACTCGTTAAGCAATATCTGCTGCTGATTGTACCTACCTAAAATATTGCCGATATAACAAGAAACACTAAAAATAATTAAATATTTATATAGCTATGTTTTGTCGTGTTTCGAATAATAACAACATAATTTAAAAAAAAATATTTCTTTATTATTGGACGATTAGTATATGAACAAATAAATATATTTAGCATGTGACCATCTTACACATATCAACCTAGTCCCACAATAAACTCAATCAAGGCTTGTGTGAGAACTAAACTACAAAATATGTAATATATAGAATAGATACATACAAATACTTAAATACATATTGAATAGTTGGAGTCCTAATTTTATTAATCTGTACGTTACGTAGGTATGAAAATGGCATTTTGATTTTAGATTAGGCAATCTCTTATGGACCTATAATGATAATCTATCAGGTTTTATACTTGCAGACTATTTTATTCAAATAATTTTAAGTTTTATAGTCTACCTAAAACCTTCTCTTCTTAAATCACTCTATCTATATCTATAGAAATCCGTTGCGTAGGTGTAAAGATTGAAGCATACAATAGGGATATAGGGACAAGAGAATGCGACTTTGTTTTATATTATGTAGTGATTTGGAAGATTATAACCCCTTTATTCATAACCGTCTCCTAATTTAGCAAACTGTTTTTGGGGTTCCGTTGCCAAAATTGCAAAAAACGAAAACCTTATATTCGTCAAGTCATGTCCGTCTCTGTCCGTGTCTGTCTGTCACATCCAATTTACTCGGAAACAATAAATGGAATACTCGGAAGTAATGATATTTGGTGAGGATTGTGTTGTATGAACCGCCAATGATATATAAGTAAAGATACGTTATACTCTAACAAAATGAGCGAAATAAATACTTCACACCATACTTCTACAATTTATTGATAGTTGACACTTTTCTTCCTACAATTTATTGATAGTTGACAAACACTTATCTTCATAATTCATAATGCGTAAAAGAGATGGTAAAATACATATACTCGTATTTAATAAACGAAAAAGAGACAAGATGTATCTCTTATAGTTTTTGAGATAGGTTGTTTTAACTGTATTTTTTATGATAAATTGATAGTGGTACGGAGTCCGACTCGCACTTGGTGCGTTTTTTAATTCATAATACATACATAATTATTATATACGTATAAAAATCAACTACAGGAAACAACGTATCACTTCCTAGTAAGTTTGTGTGTCTGTTGGTCCATACGGAAGAAAACGTTGATTTAAACTGAATACCTAAATTCTCAAATTTGAAGTCTTCATGACCTAAAAACTAAATAAACCTCCACGTTAATGAAATCAGAAGATCTGTTTGTCTGTTCGTCTCTGTGCCTGTTCATAGCCTGGCTGAAAGTTATAGTTTGCCTGTCGATTTGCCTGCCCACCTGTTTTTCTTTGTTTGAATGCATGATTTTTGTACATGTGATCGTTTCAATTCGTAACAGATCCCTGTAAAATACACTGAGCAAATTTGATAGTCACCTACTTACCTATGTGTAAACATAATTATTGATAGGCAAGGTTTTGTATATTTATTTTAAAATGTACTTTCTGCAAATAGGTAGGTAGTTAAAATATTTTTTGTGCTGGCCACATGGCGTGTTAAGAAATTAAAACTTGTTTGAACCCATTGAACTTAAAGATCTAGAGTATTTCCGCTGGGAAACAATTCTTATTATAATAAGCGAACTCTGATTCAGAAAATATTATTTTGCATCCGTCTGAATTTCACAACTGATTCTTGTAAAATGGTATGTAATGAGTATAAGTTGAGTGGCCGTGTGGTGACGGCAATAGAAATACATTTGTTACCACCCCAACTCTTCCCTTGGGTGCCCTAATAGTCAAATAAGGGATTCGAAGTGTCACTGACCATTATTTATTGAATATTGGATGATGGGCAACAGCTTGCCCTGCGTAGTGATTATGGGTATTTACTTCCCAATGCGTCCGTATGCTTAGGTACCTAATACGAGAGGCCTTTGTCCAGCAGTGGACTAATTATAGACTGATGATGTGATCTGAGTTTAAGTTACCCAGCCCAACACTTGCCCCATTCTTGATGGTGGATGTGATAAATAAAATCACTGATCTATGGTTATGATATAATTTACTGTAAACTAACGCATGAAGAGTATCAGCTACGGACGTATAAACGTTAACGAATAAAGTAATTAAAATAAGTGTATTAAGTCAGCGTGATCGTGGGTACAGCAATTATATTTAATGCTGTCGGGGGGATGTGCAGTGCTTGCAATGTACAGTTACTATAACTTTTCTTATGACATACATAAAGAATTACCACATGACTTGATGCCCACCTGACGGTGTGTTTATTTTGTAAAGTTTCAAAATCATTGTTTGTATGTCTGTCTGTCTCTCTGTCTGTTTAGGGCTCCCTCTACATGGCATTTTTTTTTCGAAACGCTTATGTTATAAGAGACTTGGCATAATCAATTTTTGTAAACAATATTTAGAATATTACTTTGCCAGAGACTATTTTGGCATATTATTATTTAGGTCATGTGTTATTTCGCAGAAATTGGATGTCCATATTTTTGGCATAGGTACATAATTATACACGGTGTTACGCGAGCACTGCCAAAGGTTTTAACTATGCATTCTAGACATCAAAATAAACACAAAATATTATGAGACCTTATGTCAATTCCACCAAAAAAAATTTTTTTTTCTTTTTTTTAGGCCGATTTGAATACTTTTTAACATTTCCAGTACTTTTTATCATAACAACAATTTGTTTAAATTATTTATTTCAATTGTTTTTTTAAGTACAGGTTATTTCGTCAAGTCTATTCGTATTTTTTGATTGTCAGGCAAAAGGTGTGGTAATATTAGAACACATTGTGGTAGCATTGTAATTCAAAAGAAGTTAAATGACGAGTTACGTCGAAAAACTTATTTCGAAAAAAGGTTGATTATCTCTGAAACCAAGCCGAATCCAGGAAATTTTATATAACATTAAAGACTCTAAATATGGTCAGGAATCCAGCATTAAAATCTTTCGGAATGCTGACGTAACACCGTGTATACAACTCTCCGAAACGTACTTCACATACATATATTTTACGTTAGGCAGAAATGCATTATCTATTATGGTAGATTGGGTTTGGTACATATACTTATTATAACGATATGTAATAAGACAATGTTAAGAAAAAGATGAGGTGATTGGTTGGTTAGGTTAGAACAACGATCTTGACTACCGTTCATTATTGCTGTGGCAAACTGGGTAAGGTTAGACTAGAACAATTGCGATCTCATTAGGAACTCACTGCTACGACAAAGTGGGTTAGGTTAGAACTGTCATCTCATTATTAAGTCACTGCTATATCAAAGTACGTTAGGTTACGTTAGAACTGGGTAGGAAAAAGTGGGTTAGGTTAGGTTAGAACTGCCATCTCATTAGTAAGTCACTACTATATCAAAGTACGTTAGGTTAGGTTAGAACTGCCATCTCATTAGTAAGTCACTACTGTATCAAAGTACGTTAGGTTAGGTTAGAACTGGGTAGGACAAAGTGGGTTAGGTAAGGCATCGGTCTCACCGCGAGCTACTAAGCTATGAACTATCGGCTACAAACACGAACAAAAGATACGCACTCCCGTGTAAATATAAAATATTTTAAAATAAAAATAAAACCGCCTTCAAAAATTCGCCCAAACTAAAAAGTGAAAAATAATTTTAGTTCCTACTTCTTAGGATTTCCTACACAAACCTTTAAACCTTTTACCTTATTCATTGAAATAAAATATTATGGCTAGGTACCCTACAGATTTCTTAGAAGTCGGTGCCAAGCCAATTTTTTGCTTTTTAGTAGTGTAAAATCGTTATTTAGTATGCTCTAAATACTTATAATTAGAATGTACTGCACTGTAATAGGCCAGAAAACCTGAACTGGATACCTTAAATATTCAAAGAATTATCCCATTATGAAGGAGATATACATTGTATCATCAGCAAGTATGAATAATTTCAAAGATTATAGGTAACAGCCTTAGCATGCCTATATTATTTAAAGAATCACTTACCGCTAACCAACATGTCATAACTACTAAGCAAACACTTAAATAGATCTCGAAAATGTATGACAGTTGTTATATTCAAAGAATTATCCCATTATCAAGGAGATATACATTGTATCATCAGCAAGTATGAATAATTTCAAAGATTATAGGTAACAGCCTTAGCATGCCTATATTATTTAAAGAATCACTTACCGCTAACCAACATGTCATAACTACTAAGCAAACACTTAAATAGATATATTCAAAGAATTATCCTCCAACTCCTAATAGTTAAGGAGTTATACCTTTCGTCATCAGCTCACCAACATGAGACTATGACCACCTAAATGCAAATACTCAAATAGCTTCCAAAATACATGAACTGTGTTATATTTAAAGAATTATCCCCCAACTCCTAATTTCTAAGGAGTTGTACCTTTCATCATCAGCTCACCGACATGAAAGGATGACCACCTAAACGCAAATACTCGAATAGCTTCCAAAATACATGAAATATGTTATATTTAAGGAATTGTCTCCCAACTCCTAATCTCTAAGGAGTTGTACCTTTCATCATCAGCTCACCAACATGAAAGGATGACCACCTAAAGGCAAATACTCAAATAGCTTCCAAAATACACGAAATATGTTATACTTAAAGAATTATCCCCCAACTCCTAATTGCTAAGGAGTTGTACCTTCCATCATCAGATCACCAACGTAAAAGTTCATGACTAGACGCAAATATTTGAATAGTCTTCGAAAATAAATGAAAAATGTCATGTGTGCCTACAACATTTGAAGAGTTCCCTCGATTTCTCCAGGATCCCATCATCAGATCTGGATTCGGTGACAATGCGACCAACTAGAAGGTATACCCATTCAAACGAAAAAAGAATTTTTCAAATCGGTCCACGCGTCTTTGAGTAATCGGGGAACATACATTAAAAAAAAAAAAAGATTTCGACGAATTGTAAACCTCCTCCTTTTTGAAGTCGGTTAAAAAGAGAGTGTATCTTTTATTTACACGGGAGTGCGTATCTTTTGTTCGTGTTTTTTAACCGATAGCTCGCGGTGAGACCAGTGCCTTAGGTTAGAACTGCCACCTTATTAGTAAGTCACTACTATATCAATGTAAGTTAGGTTACAACGTTAGGTTAGGTTAGGTTACAATTGCGACCTTATCAGCAATTGACTGTTATGACAAAGTGGTTTAGGTTAGGATACAACTGCGACCTCAGCAAGTCAGCAGTAATTCACTGCTATGGCAAAGTGGCTTCGGTTAGGTTAGGTTAGAATTGCGACCTTGTTAGATTAAATTATGCTCAATTAGTAAGTCTACAGTAGAGTAAATTGTATTTCCATTTCAACAATTATAAAGAAAAAGAAATGTATTTTCCTTTACTGTCATGGCAAAAAAACTCGACAAGAAAACGTTATGCATATCTTGCACGGGAAAGAGAGGGCTGGGAGATACTCCAACGACAAGTGAATAACTCTGTGATGATGATGATGAAGGTGACCGTCTGTTCATTATAAGAAAAAGATTTGGGAGTTCAACCCACAGTCCCTTATATTCCAGTATGTGTGTCTATTTGTCCGTCCGTGGCTAAGCTCGGCGATCGTTAAGGTGCATGCAGGCCAAAAGAGCATTCGCTGTTCTAACCCCCAACTCTACGAAATTCGATCGTTACACGAAACGAGATTCGTTGATTTCGTACAGTGGGGGATAGAACAGCGAATGCTCTTTTGGTCTGCATGCACCTTTAGTATCAACTAGAAAGCTTAAATGTGGCATGTACATGTATATTTTTATACCACCGACAGAACGATGAAAAAAATTAAATTTTACGGTAAGTATCTATAGAGGACACGTAAAATGATGATGTTTTATTTGCACTTTCACCTTATGGTATGTGGTGTCTTTAGGTATGTGACCTTGTCATCAAAAGCGGTTGTTTATGCAATATAGAAATAGATAAAAATCTCTTGAAAACTCCAAATAATTGTGCCAGGGAGACACTAAACTTATTGTTAGAATAATATTTAACATATATTATTGTGAAAACACAAATCAAATTATTTATTAACTAAATATTTTGATTTGTACTTTTTATTTTTCTCCAGTAGTCACACTACTTAATACTATATAAATTATAAATATTAAATGTCATATACCAAACAGGGCACTCGGAGTTGATTTGACATCGATAAATGTTATTTTGGCTTTTTAGTATTATCTTGGTATGCAGTTGGGTTCCGTGTCATAAGATAGGCCTGATGATGAAATTGGACGAAGTTCGAGGGAACTCGGAGTAGGTTTGAGACAATGATATCCTACGATGACTTTATAGGATGAGCAGTTAGGTCAAATACCACAAGAGAGAGGATGAGCAGTTAGGCCTGATGATGAACTTGGAGGAAATGCGAGGGAACTCGGAGAGGTCTTGAGATAGTTGTACGTTGTATTGGCTTTTTAGTATCCTCTTGGTGAGCAGTTAGGTCCAGTACCACAAGATGGACTTGATGATGAATTGGCTTGAGCTTGGCTTGGCTTCAGATAATAATATGCTATGTTGGCTTTTTAGGATTAGCAGTTAGGTCAAATACCACAAGATAGGCCTGATGATGAACTTCGAGTAAGTGCGAGGGAACTCGGAGTTGGTTTGAGATAATGATATGTTCTGTTGGCTTTTTAGGATCCTCTTGGTGAGCATGTGTCAAATATCACAAAATAGGCCTGATGATGAATTTGGAGTAAGTGCGAGGGAACTTGGAGTTGGTTAAGGATAATGATATGTTGTGTTGGCTTTTGAGGATTAGCATTTGGGTCAAATACCACAAGATGGGTCTGGTGATGAACTTGAAGGAAGTTCGAGGGAACTCGGAGTTGGTTTCAGATAATGATATGCTATGTTGGCTTTTTAGGATTAGC
>JALPQI010009055.1:0-40747 GCA_025490895.1 Thaumatotibia leucotreta
ATTTTTAAGTTATTACAAAATTTACTAAAAATCCACAATGACTTAATCGGTTTTATCTGTAGGAAATCTAGAAGTGTCTTCGTCTAAGTCTCAAATCTTCAAATTATCATCACTAATCACAGTATTTTATTGACAATAAAGCATTTTTGGAAGCCTCCTAACCCGTAATAATACATATTTTTAGGTTTTGTGGGGAAAAACGCGAAATAAAAAAAATTCAAAAACAACGAACTTCACTAGTTTTTGTTGATATCTCATAAACGACTGAACTGATTACGTTAAGATTTATAAAACAATATCTCAAAAGTATACACCTTTAAATAAAAATAAAAAAATGCTAATCGGTTCAGGCGTCTTCGAGTAATCGCAACCATTATACTTACTACATCTACTACGCTCGCTCAGCAACTCTGCCAACTCGAACTCGAAAGCTAGGCCTCCGAAACTAAATAACACCATAATATATGACTAAGGATGTTACTTTTCATTTTATAATTACACATAACAGTAATAATATAAGTAGTATTTGTACACTTGATAACCGGTAGTCATACATTATTGAAAGTTTTGTTAGGAAAAATAAAGCCCAGTTTCCTTGTTCCCCGTGGCGAGTCTAACGAGTTTTCTACTCCTTGCACTCATTGTTATTAATTCAGGGCCCGTAATTTTCATGCCGATGACATCAATTTGACGTCACGCTCCATTTAGGGTGATCCGAAATAGTTTTATTGATAATTATTAATCATTAGTCATCAATCATTTTAATCATGTACAAATAGCTTCAAAAGTAGTATATTTACACGTAAAATAAATAATACCTACTTGATACGTGAACCATAAGTAAATCTATTTGATTTGTTTCCACACATACATTTTATTTAGTACTGATTTTTCAATCCCCAGATAACAGTAACTGTCAAATAAATGTTAGCTCTATCCTTTTTTGACTGATGACCAGCGATAAGGATGGTAATACTTTTAAAAGACGGATACTCTTAACTGAGGATTGAAAAATCAGCCCTTAATGATATTGTTAACATATTTATTTCCATAATTACGTAGAAAACGGAATTCCTCTTTAACGTAAAGCACGCATCAAGTAGGTATATTTATTTCACGTGTAAACAGACTACTTTTGAAGTTATTTGTACATGATTAAAAGGATTGACGACTAATGATTAATATTTAACAATAAAACTATTTTGGATCACCCTAAATGGAGCGTGACGTCAAATTGATGTCATCGGCATGAAAGTTACGGGCCCTGAGTTATTATACACTAGCGCTAAAATAGTCTTTTACACGATTTTTTTAACAAACATTACGAGAAACAACAACCTGTGACATCGGCGCGTGAGTCGCAACTGAGTGAAGTTACTACGGCGTGAAGCTCGTACGCGCACATAATTGGTTTCTCCTGTAGAGATTTACGTCAATATTGAAATAGAACTACAAGCAAAAGCAACTAAGTCGCTTTTAAATTTTTTGGCAGTATGATGTTGGCGTTGTTTGGAAACAATTATCTACTGGAAAAACATGCTAAAGGCATGTAATGTGTTCAACCTGTCGTAAAATAAATAATTTAATAGAATCATTTTCATGCTAAAACCAAATAAGTATATATAATATTTTTTGGTAAAACATAAAATGGGAATGTGTAAATGCAAATAAACACTATGTACCATTAACAGTTTTTACTTGGCGGAGAAAGCATAAAGTTTTGTATTAAGTTATGTATATCAGATTTTGGCAGTGAATATTTCAGTAAAATGACGTTTAAGTAACTTTATCTAAAAGCTATCTTTGGCTAACAGAGAGTCGTATCAAAACATGGGTTTTACTAGATTGTAGTCCTTGAAATTCTTATTCCAAAGGCATAAAAAACACGATTTCGTGAAAAAGTCACTTAGTCGGTATTTGCATTAATAGGACGATATTCTGTTTTCGCTTCGCCTTATCATCAAATAGTTATAAAAAAACTATTATTTATAAAGTATAGAAACGTAGCATAACGGGCGAAACTTGTTTAATTTTTAACCGACTTCAAAAAAAGGAGGAGGTTCTCAATTCGACTGAATTTTTTTTTGTTGTATGTATGTTACCTGATATCTCCGAGAATAGTGAACCGATTCTAAAATTTCTTTTTGTGATCGAACGTGTATTACCCCGAGATGGTCCCATTGGCACCAAGTTGGGGTCTGATGATGGGATCCTGGAGAAATCGAGGGATCTCTTCAAATGCTATAGGTACATGTATGGCGCTTTTGGTAATTTTCATTCATTTACAAGAATTTGCATTCAGAAAGTAGGATTTGAGGAAACCAATGATGGAAACAAATCGAGAATCTTGGAGAAACCGGTTGAAGTCGGTTTTTTAAATTTTTAATTTGGTGATTATATTAAATTATAGCGTGGATGTTGAGCACCTTATTCGCAGTGCAGTGCAGTTAATAGTAAAAAAAATATATAAATATTTGGTTAATTTAAACAAGTTATTTAGGTTCATATCGCCAGTATACAATTAATCACATACATAATATTATCACTACACTCGCGACATGCTAATTGTATGTAATGGTTAAGGAAGGATTAAATAATGACTCCGCAGCGGTAATGTCAAGGATGTTCCGACCTCAGCTACATGCAAATGGGTAGTAACTAATAATGCATATGTACAAATATATAAAAAAAATGCCAATGCAGTTGTTTCTACGTAGACACGATTGCAGAAAAACTGCACACTTAGCCCCTTATTCATAAACGTCTGTCAACTTAACAAGCCGCTAATAATCGTTTGTCCCTTTCGGTCTTAACAATGTGTCCATAAGAGCAAAAGGGACAAACAATTATTAGCGGCTTGTTAAGTTAGCAGACGTTTATGAATAAGGGGGTTAGTATTTTAGCCACTAACATACTTGCATATTTTTGTAGTTACAACAGCGTTGTTACATCACCTAAGAGCTCATCAGCCAGATAATTAAGCCGCCGTGGTCAAAATCGACCAGGATGCGATGATGAAGAATCTTATTACGTGCCTTTGATTGTACGTGCATAGGTAAATCGCCATGTGCATTTTATTCAATAAAATCTAATTATAACATTCGCAAGTGCACAAATCTTATAGGTAGTTTCCATTATGTTTATATGCATATTAAAAATACCGATCATGTGCGTTTCAGACGACTAATAGCATAAGGTCGACTTGTAGATATTTCAAAAATCTAAGTCAATCATGTTCAAAACTGGTTGGCTTACGTTTTTACAGTATATTACGAAATGACCAGTTCATTAAGGTTACTATAATTGAAATAAAACTATGATTGCGGTTATGGGTTATGGTATGTTGTAGGTATGCGGTTATGGTATGTTCATACTATAATTATTAAAGTTAATATTAAAAACTGTAACAATTACAACTACTCTTAAATATTGTATTATTCTCATATTATTATTACAGTTCGCATAGCATACTTAACCAAAACATGAACTGTAGGTGAATACATAAATTTGACACAGTTATATGTATTGCTGAGCATGAACGACAATTTTCGTAAAGTGTAGCAGATATTTTCTGTTGAGATAATCAAATCTCTTTCTAGTAAAACTAAAAATGCGGGTTCGGTTTCAGCAGATAATTCAAGTATCGGTCGACGATACGGTGTTAGCAATAAAACAGCTGCCTAATAAAATTTACGGATTTTATGCCTCTTCCGTATAGCAAATATTAGGTACAGAATATTTAACATTTGTGAATGTCTAGAGTGATACCGAGGTTACAGAAACTACCGTTTACGGTCATGCGGTGGTAATATACATTATAAACGTGCAAAAACCGCTACCACGCGGTAATTTATAATGCAATTATAGAACTGTAAAAAAAAAATTTTGGCCGATACTGAAATAATAACCTAACTTTCGGTTTCAAACGAAAGACGTGTATCGGTCGGCCTTTAAGTAGTATGTTATCAAAATAAGTAAATATATGTATAAGAAACAAGATAACGGTGTCGATAACATAAGGCGAGATCGATAGGTTCAATGGCATACATCGCCTCATAGGTTTAACAGTTTTATTATATCAGTCAACTACGCACTCAATGTAGGTAGTTTGAGTACATTCGTTTATTAAATTAAGTATTTAATTATTGTACAATCACAGCTTCACATTTGTAAAGTTAACAACATAAGCAGTCGCAGCGTCACAGAAAGATCTAGATAGCACCTTGCATAGCATATAAGTTCCGTTAGAACTATCAGAATAGCCACTATAGCATAGCGTATAGGAAAGGAATAAAGTATAAATTAACAAGTGTTTTGTTATTTATAAACTGATAAAATACGTACCCGAAAATTATGACCTCTCCGTAGCGGCTGGCTGACAATGGCGATTCCGTCTTTGTACCCCGAAGTGCGCATCGCTACCGTATCTGTACAAGCAATGCAGAATCAGTCTGTTGAAACGAAATGATACAAAATATTCAACGAGCACAAACTTGGACAGAAGTTAAAGTTTTACAGTAATAGCTGCTTTCCTGCAAGATTGCAAGATCATACAATTTTGGTCATTAAAACGTAAACAACTGCTCATATTTAGCTTACGTAAATATTTCATGCTTAATTGTCGTTACAAAGCTGACATCGACGTTAACTTTTTTGTGAGAGTTAAGCTAATTGGGTGTCCCTAGACGTGAAAATGCTCATTTACGTGACATGTTTTTGTGTGCGTGACCTTAACTCTCGTGGAACTATCTATACGCTTAGATCAAAAGATTTTGAAGCGGTTTTTTTAAGTAGATAACTTGATTCAAGAGGAATGTTTCGGTGTTACGATTCAGTATCGCCAAGCCACGGCGCGATTACATATGTTAGAAAAAATAGTTACTAAATAACTTCTCTTGATTGTGTATGTTACACAATCAAGTTGCGACAATCACTTCTCATGCTCAAAAAGTGCACTTTCATGTCGTGCGTAGACGACATAAAATTGCATTTTATGCTTTAGAACACAAAAGTATTTTTTTTTTCTAAGGCTAAGGTACTCGGTTCGCTTCGCTCAAACCAAAAAATTGCCTCGAGTAAAAATCGTTCACTTTATTTGAACAATCTACTATTTACCTGAGCTGCAGAGTTTAATGTTCTTCCCGTGCACGTAATGGAAGGTGTACGGCAGCGGGTTACGGCGGCGGCGCGAGTCGGCACTCACGACGGTGACGGTGGACTCCGTGGGCACGGTCAGCGTGTCGTTGCTAGCCGCGAACTCCACGTTCGTGCAAGACACTATCTCGTTGGAGTGGCAGGACTCTTCGGTCGCGTCTTCTATAGTAATGTACTATTTACCTGAGCTGCAGAGTTTAATGTTCTTCCCGTGCACGTAATGGAAGGTGTACGGCAGCGGGTTACGGCGGCGGCGCGAGTCGGCGCTCACGACGGTGACAGTGGACTCCGTGGGCACGGTCAGCGTGTCGTTGCTAGCCGCGAACTCCACGTTCGTGCAAGACACTATCTCGTTGGAGTGGCAGGACTCTTCGTTCGCGTCTTCTATCACTTCCACGTGAGTCTAGTGAAAAGAAAGAATAAACAAATCTTATTGTTTTGCAACAGAACTGTCAGTGTACTTGACAAAGGCTCTTGGATTAGCATGACGTCGCGAAAATATCAGATCACATCAGGCGCGGATCCAGGGAGGCACTCTCCTCCCCCCTTGACATTGGACTTAGGTATGCTTAAGTGCAGTTTTACGTAATAAAATAATATCATATCATAAGTCTATGCCACCCCTGAACGTAGTCCTGGATCTGAGCCTAGATCACTTAAAACAAGATCTATTTTATTAACTTCCTAGTAAGATAATATGCTGCATATCGTTGAAAATGATTTTTAAAGAACCTGTACTAACAATTTAACAGCATTTCGGACAGCTTAACCTTCGTACGTATCCATCCCCAGCAGTTTGCGCTCGAAATGACTAAATCAACGTGAAGTTTTAAAGCAGCTTTTGGTCATGCCCTTCGATTCGGCACTAAATAGCGGCTTGGCGTATTCGTTTAATGAAAAATAATGTATTGTAATCCACGGCCTTTTCCATGTTTTGCATCATAAGATTCAATAAGGTATAACGTAAGTATGCCTTGTATTTGTTAAAAGAATAAGACCTCGTACGGTCGCCTACTTAAATATGTTGACGCCTACAGATCGACGTATACAGATCAGCAACCTTCTTCCCTTATTTAGTTCCGCGTACTCTAACGCATATTTAACATATTTTCATCACACCTGCTCGTAAATGCTGATTTTACAAGCAGGCATGCATGAACGTAATGAGCTATATCATGCCCATGGTCGTATGACTTTTTTTTAAATTTTCATTAGTACATTGTGCATCAAGGGAGGTAAGTACGGAATTACTAACGAGAGTGTTAGAAGCCCGACGCCGTCAGGCGGAGGGCTTTTATGACTCGAGTTAGTATTCCGCTTACCGACCGTGATGCATACAATGTTTTTCATCACACTTGCCAACCAAAAAATAAGTTTTAAGACATAATATTATTAAATGACGTACTGACATTTCTATTACTCCCTAGGGAATTTCACTTTTCTATTACTCCCGCTACGCGCGCAAGCAATGGCGCGCTTAGACAGCAAGTGTGATGAAAACAACATTACGTCGCACTGGCGCGCCGCCCGCTGCCCGCACAGGCGCACGGCGGCGCGCGCTGCGCCGGGACTTCTGTTATAAAAATGATAAAAAGACATCCCCGTTTTTAAGAAATGATTAAGACCATTTTAGAGTAGTTTTGTGAAAATATATTGTTTTATTTACTTATTTTGCCTCACAGGTGTGATGAAAAACATTGTATGCATCACGGTTTATTTCTTACTTACCGCCCTTAATACACAATGTACTATTATAGACGTAACTGTACCTGAGCTGCAATTTCGTTGCTAATATTATTCTGCACGGACTGAGCCACACTGGCGTTGGTCGCGTTTTTGGCCGCGGCGCTCATCGGCGGCTTCGCGTACTCGTCGTTGGGGATGGTATGCTGCGGCAGCGTCGTTCCCAGGTTGGCTCCTTTGGAGATCGCTTGGATTTTGGTTACGTGACCAAATATCTCCATCACCACGTATACTTTCTGTGAATTGTATGAAGTTTGTCAATAAAGTGGAAACGATAGTTGTGTTACAATCAAAGTTTATTATTATCTACGTGTTCTATGCTCAGGGTGGTACTAATATATTACGCGGCGAACTCACGACTCTTTACCTTCTCACAAAGTTTACTAGCAAATAAATATCTGATGATGTGATGGTGACTGTAGTTAAATACACGAAGAAATTATAACTCACATGAAGATTTTTGTACAGAACTACTGTTAAATAAATTAGAGAGAACTTAGAGTAGTTGGCATTTGGCAGAATACAAACGTGAAGTCACCTTTGTGTCTTTCATACAAAACTTCATAGTGGCGATCGTTTTGACAGCTCGAAAAAAATGTTTGAATTGAGTTGCCATTCATAGCCTATTAGTAGGTATGTTTCTAATGGCAGCTGTATAATAAAAACAGTTAAGACAATAAGTATTGCATGTGCCGTAAAGTAGATGTTACAGTCGCCATCATATATCCGAGCGGCCAGAGTGCTTAAACCATTTGCACATACGCCAAACACTATCCCCCTTATTCATAAACGTTTGTTAACTTAACAAGCCGCTAATAATTGTTTGTCACATTGTTAAGACCGAAAGGGACAAGCAATTATTAGCGACTTGTTAAGTTAACAAACGTTTATGAATAAGGGGGTATGACAACAGAGGCTCGTTCAGTTAGGGAGCACTCTGGCCACTCCGACACATTCGATGGCGATTGTACTGACGTCGGGAACGTTCTCGAAGGCGGTCTCGAGTAGCTCGGAGTTGTAGTAGACGAGCACGCGGCCGTCGTGGGTCTTCTTGAGCCCGACGCGGTCGCCGGGGCGCAGCCAGTCGAAGGAGGGCACGAAAGAGCGCAGCGAGTGCTCCTTCTCGTTGGGACGCGAGTACTTCATGTATTTGCCTGTAATACCAAGAGTTCAATTTGCTCAGATCATATTCCACAGACATATTCCACAGACAAACGGGACAGACTCTGCCTGCGACCACGGGTGTAACGTCATGCCCGAAACGTCAGGATATAATTAAACGTAAGTTTACGCGATTAAGACCCGTTTGTCTGTGGAATATGAGTGATAATCGTGAAAGTTTAAATCAATATATTGCTCAGATCTTCAATACAATGCCACACCAATCTTAGATATAGGTTAGATTTGTAATTTATGTATATAAATTGTACAGTTTACAAAATAATGAAAAATTGTATTTGCTCAGACAATTGTAGAATAGTGCTTGGAATTTACCAATACACAACAATTTCCAAATCTCACATAGGACCTAAACTACAGTGTGTATGTCTAATACGGGCGATCAATTAAACCAGGCATGGGATTCATTAGTGTAATCATAGATTACAAGATTGTTTAAGTTACTCATAATTATGACGCCACAGATTTTTTTAAGATTATCGGAGCAGCAATGTAGGTGTACGAACATTTGTTATTGTTGACATGGCAGTTATGTCATCTGTTTTTGAAGTTAGCTGTCAACGAGTATTTAACTCGCGTATGTTGCTATACATTGCGCGCCGAATTATTTTGTATGGAAAAAATTGTTGCTCTAATTTTAAGTTAAAGTTATTTGAATGTACTTATTATGTCGTAGACTAACACCCGTTAAGAGCTTCGCCCGTATTAGACTTACACCCTGTATAATTATAAGCTAACTAATTAACTAAAATAAATACTGCAACGATGTACGGATTTATAATGACGATAATAATAAATAATTATAGAAGTTCAGTTTCTTCCACTGATATCTAATTTCGTAGCAAACTAATCGTTTGCAGTAGCCGTATTTTATTTTATGATGTGTATAGAGTTAAACAACATTGAAGACATAAATAAAGAGAAACTTTGTATATATTATGTATCACAGGAACTATATTATAATTATATCGCACATCTAGATCAAGAGTCTGCAATGTTCGTAGATTTCGAATATAATTAGTAAAAAATAAATTAATGTTGAGTTACCTAAACCTATTTTATTCTGGTTGTGCGATATCTTAGGATTAGAAATAAGGTAAACAATATTTCAATAAAATATATATGATTCACGATTAATATATCACATAAGTATGCAAAAGAGCAGTATTTTTTTATAAAAACGAAGTAATGAAGAGGACGGTTCGTTATTCGTTGTAAATCTCAAAGGACATCTTTAAGGACGATCCGGTCAAAATTACCGTCAATGTAAGCGGTGTAGTGCGGCAACAGAGCGACGGTGGGAGGCAGGCTGCGGTTCACGTGCACGTTGAGGATGTTGATGTCGGTCACGCCCATGCGGAAGCTGCCCGCGTAGCCCGACTTGCACTCCGCTATCTTCACCTACACGACACAAATCGTTGCTTATCATGAACAATCGACGGCAAAGATATCATTACGGTTCAAGGGCCAAAAATATATTTACACGACCTTAATGTTAAGGCAATAAAGTCGTGTAAATATATTTTTGGCACCTAAACCGTAACGATATCTTTGACGTCGACTGAACAACGCTGTATTTCAAGATAGTACACGCCTGCAATTTGGATTCTAGTGCTTCACATTGTTAGAATTCAAATCGACATAGTAGTGTCTTGAGACGCAACGTTGTTCATGATCAGCGTCGACATGGCGATTGTTAAATACAATGGCGCCGCATCTCAAAATGAGTTACTATTGCATACAAAACTCTAACGTGAACAACAGTTGATTCGAAAAACAAAAGCAACTTATTTTGGAATGTGGCACTTTTGCATTTAACAGACGATGGTTTGCCAACATTGTCATTATTATTTTTTGTATTTCGTTGTATGTTTGAGAAAAGCACTATACATGCCTCGGCGTGAAAACGGATTCCCGGCCTCGTTACCTATCCGGCCTCGCTCGCACGGTCGCTCGGCCGTATATACGGCCGGAAATCCTCATTTTCCCGGCCTTTGATGTAATGTAATATTTCTGTATTCGTTTTCTTTTACGCACGGATTATGATTATGTGTATAGAGAGTACCTCGAATATCTCGCCGACGGCCAGATGGGCGGAGCTGAAGACGAGCGCGGCCGTGGGGTCGGGCGTGAGCCGCCGCGCGAACGAGTAGTCGTGCATTATGCAGATATTGTCGCCGCAGTACTCCGAAAAACTCCTGTGCAATAATAATAATCAAATTAAAAAAAAAACATTTCAACCGATTTCTCCAAGATCCTATCATCACGGTTTGTTTTGAAGTCTGTTAAAAACAGAATTATCTAAATCAGTCGGCGTGGTATTGAGTTATTCGTCCATTTGTACCAATCACACAGTCGAATTGAGAACCTCTTTTTTTAAGTCGGTTGATAAAGAGATAAATCTGATGCTGTGCCCGATTCCGTAGAAAACTTTTATAGTTTGGCTAGCGTTTTACTCACTTCCGGCATAGACAGAGAGAATCATACCACATCTGTCTTCTGGTAATGTCATTAACTCAAAAAAAGAGATGCATTAAAGTTTCGGTGTCTACGTATATAATATGTATTTTTTGTACTCTTACAGGAGACAGCATTGTCACATTTAATATAAGTATCAAAGTGGCACTTGCGTAATTTCCCGAGTCTGATCGAAATGGCTTGATATAATAAATGGCCGATTAACAAAAAATGTTCTCGAATTTCCAATAAAATCTACATAAGTTTACGGTTAATCAATAATACGAGGGCTGTTCCAAAAGTTTTTAGTTGCTCCGGTTCTATTCATGCGATTTCAATAAAACTTACACCATTTTGAGGGATATTTCAATGACGCTTTAGGCGGTGTAAATTTGTTTTAGTAAAGATTTTAGATATTTTTATTATTTTGTTTTACTAAGACGTGTCGAGCCTTACTCCAATGACCATGATACCGGTTTTTAAGACACTTTTTTAATGAGATGCTATGAACATCATTCGCTTATAAAACTATTTTATTTTATAGGTACTAGTAATTGAAAATATTTCCGTTATTTTTAAGTACAAATTACGTGATATCCTTTACTTTAATTATAAATGAGTAGGCATCGAAAAAAATCGTAAACTCCAAAATTGGAATTTCGAATATTGTAAAAATCATCATTCAATCAATAATCATTTTTGTTCAATTATAATTTAAAAAACGCAAAATGAACTAAATTATTTATCCCGGGTATATTTTAGTACAGCTTTCAAAGATTTTTATACGAAATATGCTTCAATGTGTCAAAAATTGCCAATTTCTCCATACAATGTTAAATTTCATACAAAACAGCTTTTTGTAAAAAAAATATAATAAAAAAACTATTCCCATCACATGCATAAATTTACTAACCATAATAAGTATTGAAATGTACCTCACAATGATATAAATTTAATTTAAATCGCATGAATAGAACCGGAGCAACTAAAATCTTTCGGAACAGCCCTCGTACATCTCCACGTAAAAATAAAGGATGATTTGTTACGAGGTGTATTTTGATTAAAAATGAAGTTTCAAACAAAATAGTACAGTAGTAATAGTCTTACATACCTCAAGCTGAAACGTATAAAACTTGTTTCAAGAATTTCACTCATTACTTTACCTGATTAGAGTAAAGATGAACCGGTATAAACAATAAAAATACTATAAAAATATTTTATTTTTGTATAGATAATTCGTTAGGTTCCGTATAAGTATTGACGCCAATTGAAAAAATAACCCTTGTCGTATTAACTTACCAATAGGGCGGTGGAGGCGATGACAATGCTCTGGAATTGCTGAGCAGCGAGTTATCGGAATTGGTGCAACCGTTGTAGTTGAAGGCTCTTTCTTCGTTTTGCAGAATGGTAACCTATGGTCAAAGTATAGCAATAAACATATGGTTTAACTACCAATCAGTATATAAATTTAATAATTGCAACCTATCATATTAAAACACACAAAAATAAAATGTGGAGTGGCTTAGTACAAACGTCTTTTTTGTGCAAAGTGGGACGATTTTACTAAACCTCTCACAAACGTAAAATACAAAATATAATGCGAATCCATTTTATCGTTTTTTTAGATTTATCTTATTTAACAATGTAACATGATTTGGTGATAATATGTACAATAAAACTTATTTAGAATTAGACTTCATGGTTTCAGAGTCTTTAATTTAACCAGTATCGGGGTGCACCCTTACCTTTTTCACCATACCCAAGTAAATTAATTTGTAACATAAATGTTACTTGTCGTGATCGTTTTATGTAATGGATATATTTAAACTGGGTTTGCGAGACAGGCCGTAATAGTACAAACAGCAACACTCCTAACGGACCATTAAAGACAGAGCAGAGAGAAAATGAAAGAGATAAATATAATTATATTATGTCAACTTCAAATTAAATAATACACGGGAATGTTGATCGCTCGCACTGTTCGCAACTTGGTCGAATAATACAAATCGGGTTCCGAAATCTTATGACACTGGTATCACGACTTCGGCCGAACTCTGCTGACCAATGGGGCAGGCATACGGTTAACCAATGATCGCTCGCGGTTTCTTCAGAAGGTGACATTACTATGGTTACGTTAATAACAAAAACGTTTAACCAATGATGATTGATCGCGATTTTTCCGGAAGCTGACGTTACTATAGTTACGTTATATATAACATCCGCTTTAGTCCTGGAGAGTCTGGAGACGTCAATCTAACTTCAGAGCCGGTAATTTGACTGCTAAGCTGCTATGTAGAAATTTTCGTTAATTTTCCTTTCAACGGCTGTCACTGTCAGATATTTTTTCAAAGTTAGAATTTCAGCCAGAAACTATCAAGTCTCTATTAAACATTTGTATGGCTACTGACAGATTAAAGGATTATAGGTAAACTGTCAAACGTCTATCTACCATATTTCCACAAAGGTTACATAAGTATTCAACTACCGTCAACTAAGAGATGTGATGAATTATAATAAAGACAGCAATAGCATTTGTCTCTGTCAATGAAAAAAATAATTTAAAATTGCCCGATAACATGTCTATTTATAAAAATATCTTGAATTGGAAAAATACCTCGCCCATTAATGTCAGATAAATCATGAAATCCGATTTGAAGAAACCGTGATTAAATTACTAAACGGTTTTATACAAATCTATGAAGAACTGTCGTTATCCAGTTTCCACAAGGAACAACGACATCTAGCGTCTAATCATGGCCGATAGCTAATTCTTAATTTTCGTAGACGAAGGAATTTTTATTATGTCAACTAGTTTTTAAATACTGAAATTTTGACGCAACAAAGATTCGATGGCATATCATTGGGGACCATCGGAAAATGTCGCGATCGTGCCTACTAACGAAAAATACCGAACCCATAATATTACACGACCAAATTGCATCCTTTGCCAAGTGGCTCAACATTCCTATGTAACTGACATGTGACTGTAAGTGTGATTCTCTTTCATGCAATATTTCCAATTTCTGAAGTGTATACCTAGCTGTGTTGCTGTTTGTACATTGTGTACTTAGGGCGGTAAACAAGAAATTACGAACGAGTGTGAATTCAAGCCCGAGCCGAAGGTGAGGGCTTAATTCTAGCACGAGTTCGTAATTCTTGTACCGCCCGTGGCACACACAATGTTTTTCATCACACCTGTGATGCAAAAAAGTAAATAAAACAATATATTTTCACAAAACTACTCTAAAATGGTCTAAATCAGGGATGACTTAATTTCATCATTTTCATAAAAGAAATCTCGGCGCGGCGCGCGGCGTGCGCCGGACCGCGCTAGTGCGACGTAATGTTGTATGAAAATCCTTAACGGCATACTATGACGTAATGACGCACCTACGGCCCGCATCACCGCAGCGTATTGGCGCACTTACGGAACAGGTGTGATGAAAATGAAATTTGCCGCGTGAGGCAGCTTTAGTGTGGTTATCAGTTACTATGTCTCACAAAAGTTAAAATTCAAATAAAATAAGTATGATAATATAGAAGTGTACCTGCGTGCATTGTCCGTAGAGGTCTACGACGGCGTAGATGTTGAGGTGCGGCACGTACCATGCCTTGCCCATGTCCATGCCGTCCAGGTAGTAGTGCAGGCTGCGGTCCGCGTGCCACATCATACCTATGGAATAAACTTGGCTATGAAATCTAACGAGTCCAATTATTTTTAGCAATCTGTCTAACTTATTGCTTAGGTATACGACAGTTTTTCTTTGAGAGGCTGCTTATACCGAGTGTCCCAAGACTATGGGACATAAAGAGAAAGTACTCTACAAATTGTTCCGCCGCGCCGCTCATGTACGTGTCCCAGTTGAGGTCGGTGGCTGAGCCCGTGTGTGGTCACATGTAGCGGCTGCCAACTAGGGAACTGACCGACTCTGCTGCCGACGGTGAGCGTGTCCAGGTCGAGCGGGTAGCCGCTCCGCACGCACTCGCCGTCCTTCATCATGGCCGCGCCGCTCAGGATGTACGTGTCCCAGTTGAGGTCGGTGGCTGAGCCCGTGTGTGGTCACATATAGCGGCTGCCAACTAGGGAACTCACCGACTCTGCTGCCGACGGTGAGTGTGTCCAGGTCGAGCGGGTAGCCCCTCTGCACGCACTCGCCGTCCTTCATCATGGCCGCGCCGCTCAGGATGTGTCCCAGTTGAGGTCGGTGTCTGAGCCCGTGTGTGGTCACATGTAGCGGCTGCCAACTAGGGAACTGACCGACTCTGCTGCCGACGGTGAGCGTGTCCAGGTCGAGCGGGTAGCCGCTCCGCACGCACTCGCCGTCCTTCATCATGGCCGCGCCGCTCAGGATGTGTCCCAGTTGAGGTCGGTGTCTGAGCCCGTGTGTGGTCACATGTAGCGGCTGCCAACTAGGGAACTGACCGACTCTGCTGCCGACGGTGAGCGTGTCCAGGTCGAGCGGGTAGCCGCTCCGCACGCACTCGCCGTCCTTCATCATGGCCGCGCCGCTCAGGATGTACGTGTCCCAGTTGAGGTCGGTCGCTGTGCCCGCTATGGCGCCGACGCCGCCGTTCGCCTCGAGGTCGTCTGGACGGATCGCGGTCACTCCTAGAAATTCAGGTTATTTTTAAGATAGTTGGACATGTGTTAGTCTTGGTCATTAATAATACCGTCAACTCTACCTTTTCTTAATGAATCAAGATCAAGATGTCACGCAACGTCGGATTTTGTGTTAAAATAGAAAGTCGTTTCGTTTATCAAATCGTTCACATAAGTCCGGCTTTACTTCAATGCCACTCATTAGAGCCTTTAGAGTCAACCACAAGTCAGCAGATATAGCCTCAAAGTCAATCGATTTTGGCAGCAATGAAAAACCTTGTTATGATTTTCTGTCTATGGTTATTTGAAAAAAAAAAAGTCTCGCTGAGTTTCTTGCCGGATTCATCTCAGGAACAGTGGTGTAGGGTTAGAACCGGAAGTAGCTTTTTTTTCTCTCATTTTTTATTTAGTTTAACGATTCAAAAGCGCTCGTTGCTGGGCCTAATTGAATAAATAATATTTTGACTTGACTTTAATTCACCAAAGGTGGCACGAACGGATCTAGTAAATGACAGAAAGTATCTATGTGTGGATGTCATTAATGACAGTAGATAGATACAGGTTGGTTTAAGCGCCTATTACACTCTCTTAAATCAGTCACTGACGACAGGGACGACGCAGTAAGTAAGGCACGTATGGAGATATTTTAAATCCTGTCGTCAATGACTGATTTAGGAAGGTGTAATATTCCCAATAGCAGGGCCGCATACACACAACGATAGAATAGATTCTATTCTGGGAATATTACACCTTCCTAAATCAGTCACTGACGACAGAGATATCTCTGCTATCACGATATTGGGCATCAACATAACATCTGATGTTATTCATATGATTAATTCCAGCTTTGGTGAATTTTCCTATACACACGAATACTACAAGTCTACAACAAAGCTCACCGATCTCCAGGCTGCCGATCCAACAGTCCACCATCTTGTCGATGCGCAGCTCGAACATGTCGCACTCACGCAGCGGCCGCGCGCTGAAGAGCACGGCGTCGTTGAACTCCGAGTAGACGGTGGCGCGAGACGCGGTCAGCCGACTGCGGGAGAGGCGCGCGTTGCGACCGTGCAGCCGGTGGAAACACATCTCGCTACACAAACAATATTAGGTGCATTCTACGAAAGTGTCCGACCAAACCGATGTCCCGTACAAACACGGTGTTTTTTAATTGTAGGTTTATCTAAGTTCTCTTTCGTGATCAGAGGAGTCAAAAATTGCTCAATAGTACATTACGACACAAGTGCGAAAAACATGAAATTCGGAGCGAGTGGTGATGTTTTAAAACACGACCGATAGGGAGTCTACACTAAAAAACATCGTCTCGTACGATGTTTTTTAGTGCAGATGGCCCTCCGTTGTTTTGGAGCTGACGTAAAATGACACACTTCTCGCACTAGAGCCTAAAAAGGCACCATCTGTTCTAAAAATGTTTATTTGATGCTAAAAATAGAAACAAAAAGAAAACTTTATCTATATTAAAGCTTAAACTAAGTACAAAGCATCAAAATGGATGCCACTCAGCATATGCCGATAACTAAAGGGCTTTAGTTATGGCGCTGGTTTTCAGGGCAACCAGAAGGTGCATTCTACGAAAAAGTGTCCGACCAAACCGATGTCCCGTACAAACAAGTTTTTTTTTATTGTCTGTTTATCTAAGTTCTCTTTCGTGATCAGAGGAGTCAAAAATTGCTCAAAAAATATATCAACTAATAACTCTGAAGAAAACTCAAACTATCGGAATATACAAGCATTTGTACGGGACAGCCCATGAAATGCTCCATTATAGCATTCTATTATCAATATAATTTAAGCTTTGACTGCTAGACGCTTGAAGCTCGAAGGATTAATTGCAAAACAATTGCACATAATTAAAGGCTTTTAATGAAAACAAAATTTAACTTCATAGTTTTTGTGTTACAAAGTAAAATTTTGCGTAACAAGTATTGGCAGTGAAAAGGGTGCCAAATTAAAATTTTCTATGTACGATCAACAATACGCATTTTTTTAATATGCCTACTTTTACTGCCAAATGTGGTTGAACAGAGTATACTATATAGTTTAATATCACTAACTTTCGTAACACAGTTGGAACGATCGTAATTTTTGATTTTATTATGACCTTAACTATGTAATTTTTTTTTTTGTTATAGACCCTAAACACAGCGAATTTTGAAAAATAAGCTAATTTGAAACATTTAAAAATCTTTTACATTCCCTTTCTCTCACGTTTAACATAAACTATTTGTTACAAAGATTATCATAATAATTTCCAGTATTGTAAAGTTGGGTAAGTGAAACATGTCTTCCACTTTCCCTGGAGCGAATTTTTGCACAGTAAATGTATAAAGTGTTTCAGTTGCTCCTCTGTTTCACTTACCAAACTTGTCTATATAAGGATACTTGACCTTTTTCTAATGAAAAATAACTTACGGATAAATGGTAGCATTAGATTCTGTGGACAGGGGAGACTCCGGCGAATAGGCCGCGGGCGGCGTGTACGCCTCCACTATGGTCGCCTGCGCCACTCGCCCGTATAAATCTGTACGGCAAATCGAACACTTCGTACTTTACGTACCACGCTTACACAAAAGTACAATACCAAAATGATATTGATAGAAAAGTGTTGTAACAATAGTATTTCACCTGAACACTACGAGCCCCGATGCATTATGTTCTCGTCCAGTTAGACAATTTTTTCGAGATTATCCCGTTCATCCGGGGGAAAAGGTTTAGAGACAAAACCTTCACTATTCAATAGTAGTAGTAAAGTAGTTTCTTTGAGTATAAAATATTTGGACTTAATAAATCAGAATAAAAAAAAAACTATTTTACGAGAGGTATTTTTTTAAATTTTTTCCACAATTTTTAATTTTGTAAATAATCAATAAATGTAAAGAACGCCATTAATATTAAAGACGACATGGTACACCTGATGCACTGCGAATTTTGCGTCAAGCTTATAAGCGCGGAATTACGGTGGTGAACGAAAATATAATTTAGACACTGGTTTGTTAAAATCGATTTATTAAACAACAAAAGCGTACTTCAGATTGTTGTGTCTCTTGAAATGTAGTACATTAACCATGACTAACGTTCATACAATTTATCATTAGCATAATGTGATCAATTTTAAAATATTCAAACATTTGTAAAAATTGTTTCGAACTAGACGAACTCCACTGCATCGGGGCTCGTAGTTGCTCTGGCTTTGCCCAACTTGTGATCAAAAGTTGCGTTCATTACTTCACTACAAACTGTTGAATATCTTCGGAATGAGAAGGCAAGCGGTATTTTATACCAATGTGTAAGGCAGACGACTATACAGTATAACAATATACATATATCTACAATAGGGATAAGACAGAGGATACTCACCGACAAGTCCGAACACGTGCTCCGGGATGTTGAAGGCTGCAGGTCCCTGGTCTACGCCGTTCACGAAGAAATGCAGGATGCCCATGTCCTTGCGCATTACACCCACTGTGTCCCCCTCCTACAATAAGCAAGTAAACAGATAATATTCAATACACATTTTTTGAATTTTCAAGACATTTTATGAGAATTTTCATAAACAATATAAATACAAGGTGTGCGAGCATATTCCGAGTCTTTTATTTTACTCCAATATGACATGGCTCTTATGATAATATAATAAGGCGACTGGAGAGTAAGTTTACAGTAGGATTTCTTTCAACCATTATTTATTGACAAATATGATGAATTAGGTACTAACCACGAGTCTGTTGAGATTCCTAACATATTGCGGTATGATGGTGGTACCGTCTCGTATCACGTCTTCTCCGGTCATTGCCCAAGTGCCAGATCTAAGGATTAAATAGTTTTCTATAGTAATCTATAGGCGACATCAGTAAAATAAGAGCGACAACTGGTAACCGCAGTTACCTAAAGAAAATGAGTGGCTACTAAACCTGACTTTATGGTTACCGCACATTCACCAGACTTACTTTGCGTTGCTCATTTTGTATGGAAATAATAAATCATTTGAAGAATGCTGCGTGACCCCAATTTCAATGCTTCCGGCCCACTTAGGGATAACCAAGTCGAGTCGCACTTGAAATAGTTCATTTGTCCTCAGTGTGCGGTTCGTCATCACTATCCCGTTATTGAAGTATTCGAAAGCACTGTAACAACAAGTAGCATTTATTTAAAATTTATCTCACCTTTTGTAAATAACGTTACGATTACTTATGATGATACAAGGCTAAAATCATGCAAGGATACTTTGATGGACTCAGTGGCGACGAACTATGTTGCCACTAAATTTACAACTAAAACATATTTAATGTAATGCGAATAATTGGATCATAAATATTTAAAAGATACTTACTTAGGCCTATGAGCAGTCTTACCATCATTAATAATAATAACATTCGAATCACGCAGCGTATGAAATAAAAGGCTATCTTCGTCTAATCTTTGTCTTATCCTGCCTGTTAAACAAAATAAATACATTAATTCATTTCGAAGTTTTTTGGATGACATTGGTTGATATTATTAATAAAAGCATCAAGTATTTCTCATTGTCTGTTTAAAATGAACGTTTTGTGTATACGTAATTATAATGTACCTAATAATATACCTACAGGCAATAAAAAAAACATCACAAACAATCAACATTGTATCTAATCATGAAAAAAATCAATAATGACTACACGCGATTTTTTTTTGTTTAAGGTATGTTGCACAGATAATTGAACACTTTCTATGTACGCTAGTTACATTCAATCCTTCCAGCTATAAACTTTCGGATCAGCTCTCGCATGCTAACAACAATGATATCTTACTCGGGGCAGGTAGCTCAGGAGCGCTGAGCACAACCGGTGCGTTGGTGACCGTGGTGTCTATGTCCTCGCACGGGTCCACTATAGTGACCTGAAAAATATCACCCAGTTCTGATTCATTCATACCAACTTGTTATCTTTGTATGAAGAAAATACTAGTATCGAATCCCTGCCGCCCCTTTCACCACAAACTTTCTACGTACCTTGGTGAAATAGGATCCAGGTTTTGCATTCTATGAAGGTTGAACACATTTCACCCTAACTCATATAATTATGCTACCATAATACCTAACATGCTATGACAATACGAAGTAAACCTAAGTGTTTACGATCAGGTGGAGTGGAGCCACTTTGTTGTGCCAACATAAAAAAAAATAAAAAAAAAGATTACATAGGACCAAATCTGACAAGAGGAAATAAGGCAATATTTGGTTATGTGAATGGTCATGGTGGATATTTTTCGATTAGTAAATAGAATATGTAGAGTCGCTAGTCAATAATACTAAGAGTGAATCAGATTTACTACAAACTAACCTTTACAGTCATGCCATAGAGATCCACAACGCCCCAGACTTGTTGATCCACTTTATCTGTGGCTATGCCCTGGTCTACGCCATTGATAAAGTAATGGAGTTTGCCAGTGCTTTTTCGCATCATACCAACGGTATCTCCTTCCTGTAAAAACATTAAGGATCAGTTTTATATCTTCTCATATTTGTAATGCATAAGAACTATTACTTCCTATTATTTATTATAGGTATGGTCAAAACTTGTTGATAAAGAATTTAATCCAACATTACATTACATACGTCTTTCAAAGTAATCACGGCCGACACGGCCCAAAAAAGAACATTTAATGGAATTCTTATCGCAACTTACCCTCAGTTCATCAAGGTTAAAGTTGCCATACTCCATGCACATGCCATGCCCATTCATGAGCACTTTGCATCCTGACATCATGATTGTACCAGAGTCCATGTTAGTCATGGTGGATGGAAATCTGATTGTTGCTGGATTGTGAGAAGTAACACCAACCTAGATAAGATTTCTTTAGTTACTTATAGAACAATTTTTACGTGTTTATCGTTTCGACTAATTAACCTGTAATCTTAGGACACGATTGGTGCGACAGTAAGTATACCCCCGCGAGTTATTCTATCAGTCTCTCTTTTTTTAAATATAATAGTAGTAATATAGCAACAAATGGTAAGTCTATCTCGCGGCGACATACGGTCGCACCAATCATGTTTTAAGTCTACTGTATAAATACATAGGATTCTCTGTGACAGGTGTTGTAAAACTAAGTCATATTCTCACAGTTCAGTATAGGAATATAGACAAAGACGTCTATTACTATTAGTTATGGATGCAATAACCATACGTCGCACTCCAGCGGGCAGTTTGGTGGCATGTCAAAATGATAGATAAGGTTCACAAATACATCAATTCATTATCAAATAAGCAGAAGTATTTGTACTTAGTATTTGGTACCTAGTATTTATAATGTACAATTCTAAATATCTTAGAAACTGAGGTAGTACGTTAGTAACGTATTATTTTTTAGTATTCATTCAATTTTAAATAAAAATACAATTGACTAGTATGTAAAATATTTAGTTATGCGAATATATTATTAATATTTTTTCTAATTTGCCAGCGGTCAACGGTCAATGAAGTGTGTTTTGGTTAACATTATTTGTAGTCTCAACCTCTTCGTTTTGAATTAGACTATTTATCATTTTTAGTGTCGATTCCCGGGATTCGATTTTAAGAAACTTTGTAATTCCAGATATACATGTTTTCCTTTAGGATGCAGGCATACTTTTGACAATTTGTTCATTGTCTTATTTATTACATTAAAGGAAGACTGCATTGGCAAATTCGAATTTTGCAAAAATTGTATGTTATTTTTTATCTCGGAGAAATGTGTAATTGTGTATGAATAAACTTTACTTCCTCTTCTACGCTGGCTATAGCGAATACACGTTTTGCTTCTTTTCAACGAATTCAAATAAACTGTTAAGAATACTAAATACATTATAATACTCGTAAGTTAAGATTTTTTTTGTAAACCTTACGTTGCCACGAAACTGCCCGCTAGAGTGCGACGTATGGCAATAACCTAGGTATAAAAAAAACCGGCCAAGTGCGAATCGGACTCGCGCGCGAAGGGTTCCGTACCATTATCAATTTATTATTAAAAAAATACAGTTAAATCAACCTACCTCGAAAACAATAGGAGATAATTTAATCCAACCAAAAATCGTTGATAGAGTTTATTAATGTGCATAACATATATTTTTTTTAGAATTTTAGATCGCGTAGTTTAAAAAATAGAGGGGGGGGACACATTTTTCAGACTTTGAGAGCTGATATCTCGAAAACGATTTGCGGAAATAATAATGAGATTTATAAACCTTCATATCATTTTCAAAGACCTTTCTATTAATACCCCACACGCTTATATACAACAAAAAAAAAATTCTATCCCTCAGTTACATGTATGGAGGGCCCCCACCCCAATGGTTTTTTTTACAATTTAGTATCATAATCCTGTAGCGGTTCATACAACACATATCCTTACCAATTTCGTTACTGTAGCATTTATAGTTTCCGAGTAAATCGGCTGTGACAGACGGACAGACGGACCGACGGTCATGACGAATCTATAAGGGTTCCGTTTTGCCATTTTGGCTACGGAACCCTAAAAATTGCTGAGTTTTGCTAAGATTTGGAAAAGGATATATGTTAGATACCTCAATGCTACCACTCCATTTGTCGACTAGTCTGTCTATGCGTATTTCGAACAGCTCGTTGTCGTACAGTGGTCGGTGTGTCATCACTACGCCATTGTTGTAGTCATCTAGAGGCCTTGCTCTTTCTGCCGATCTGCATAACAACAAAGAAGTCTATACAACCGGAAATTATTATATGATTTTCAACATCTATGGTTTTTTAATAATGATAATGAATAATGTACAGTGCTACACCAGAACTTTACAAAGCATAACATATGGTGCAGGTCACAAGATATGCCAGTGAGCTGACAAGAGAGCTTATAGAAGAAGAGAAACACAATAAAAGAACATACAAAAGTACATAAACAATAATTGCACTTACTTATTATTGGCTGATAATTTCACAAGTATGCCACACCTTGGATGAAACCTTAAACGATCCTGAGCTACTGCAAATAAATACACCATGAATTACTTAATGTTCGCACGAGCATTGTGACATTGATATTATTTAATTGTATAACAGTAAGTTACCAAGAGCACAGGCACCCTCAGAGGTCATTGGGACGTAAACATCTTGAGACGGCTTTGGTTGCGACGGGTCAGGCGGTAGAGGCACAACATCCATATCACTTGATGTTAAAGTATCATCATTGTTGGGATCCTCTTCCAACTGCAAGAATAACTCGTGTGGGTGATTGCCCGAGGAGCTTTTTAACTCGAATTCGTAATTATTACCAAAGCAGAAGGACGAGTAGCAACATTCTTTGTATTGGTACTGAATTAAGTTTAAGTACATTAAAATAACACTCTTAAGCTCATCTTTTATTACAATACTTGCAGAGACAACAATGCCGAAATAAAAACGCGGAAGATTTACACAAGTAGTGAATAACATAATAATACGTTATCTAGTACCCACCCATTGTCCCTCTATTTCATTCAGAACTGAGAAGATCCGGCCAAGAATATCCCACAAGTACAAATACTTATTCTAATGAAATTATTTTCTTTACCTGATCTATACTAGTTTCCATGATTGGTCTCATACCATGTGCATGAGTAATAGAAGCTTGCACACACTGACCATATAAATCTATAACAGCAAACAATTTTGCAGGTAGATCTTTTGCTGCCACACCAAGGCATCGGCTGTTCACATAAAACAATAACTCTCCCTGTGGATAAAACATTAATATAATCATCAAATTAACATTGTATTACCTTATTAATGCAGATTTTACTCAATTGTAATCTACTAAAGGTAATATGATTAAGTAAGTAAGTTAAGAAGCAGACTGAATATAAGAAATGCAATAGAAGGATAAGTACAGAAAAAATGCCCTTCAAGGAGCCAACTCAAAATGAGTCAGCTATGCTTACATTAGTAAGGTTACCAAAATGTTATTTTGCATATCCAGTTTGATATTCAATACCTTGAAGAAATGAGAATAGATTCAGCAATTTTACCTTAGTTGTTCTCATAACACCAACACAGTCCCCCTCACTAAGTGTGTCGAGTTCCGGACCATATGAATTGACAAGTGTAACACCATCCTTGACTATTGAGCTACCAGACATTATCTGTCAAAGGAAAAATAATTCAAAAAATGTACTCCAGAGAATATATTACATTCTATTAATTCATATTCATAGATTATATGTTGAGCAGTCATTAAATTAAATGAGTAACCAGGTTCAATAATATTTTAATAACTAAACTAAATGTTCACATGTTTAAAATATATTCATCGCGGTCTACCAGGTTAGAGCGCTAGCAAGAGCTCTCTATACCAGGGATCGGAACTGGTTTTTTAGAAAAACCTCGAAATAGCTAAATGTTTAAAAATTTTTTACACTTTCTATGTAGTTTTCAACATTTTAAGTAATTATTAACATCATATATTTAAATTACTCCATTAACAAAAGAAAATATACCGAAGAACAAAAAAGAACTGAATTCGAACTGTTCTTTTGTATGGAGAAAAAACCATTATCCGATCCCTGCTCTATAGTACAAAATGTTGAATCATTGAAACTTGTTATAAAATAATGTATACCCATGCTGTGTTTCGTAATTTAGTAGCTGTTGCTGGTAGTTCCATGAACTCTGGATCCAGGGTGGTAACTCCGATTTCAAGGCTTCCATTCCACACATTGACCTACTCAACAATATTTAGATATATTATTATGACATTAGTTTAACTTGAAGACTTTTACTTCAAGAGGTGGTAACTGTTCCAATAAGCCAATTGGAAATTAACTTATGTTATAATAGCAAGAGATTTTCCAAGCAATATGTATAATTTCCACAAATTAGTTGAATATTTATGCTTATTGCAATAAGAGTAAAAAAATACTGATCATTGTTTGTAGAAGCAGATGACCACAGATAAAGCTTCAGATGCACAAAAAAGCAAAACAAAATGCACTTACCTTTCTATCAATACACACTTCGAACATAACATCATCCTTCAAAGGTTCTGCGCTAAGTATCAAGCCATGATTGAACTCAACAAAATTTCTTACAGCTGTAGTGTTGTCGTTTAGCAGTGTGACTCTGTCACCACACCTTCTATGAAATCTCATTATTTACACTTCGATCCTTTAGCCATACATATTGTAACTATAGTATTTGGACTCTTAATGTACTTAAAGTTCCTTCACAGCCAAACATCATAGTCTCTTTTATTTATTTACACATTTTCTTCATTGCCGCATTCTCACTCCACACCCCATGGTGGTGGGGTGTTAATTACTTTTAACACCTATGCCACTCATTACGATAGACTATAAATTCTATTAGAAACATATACGATGAAATACATCACACTACAATTTTTCATTTGACTTTTGTTACAAAACAATTCAGTTTTATTTAATGATTTCCCGATTTTAAAAGGAAGTCATACGAAAAGTAAAGTCACTGTGAAAACGTTTGACATTTCGTATTTGACTTACCTTACATTATCCTATGACATACATACTTCTATTGTCTATACTCCGCTAGTGTTGCCAATCAAAGTTTTGATTGGCTACCTTATTATGCTCCATTAACCCTTCGTATGTCTAAGCACTGATCAGTGACGAGGAAATTATTAGAAAAAAATATTCGCGACACACTAGAAGATGTTGCGCCGAAATAATGCGCGATGTTAAGAAAAGCGCTACGTCCTGCCCATCTTGGCACAACTGAACAATTGTTTTTGGGGGGATTTTTGAGGTGGCCTTAGACGTCCATGTTATAATATATTATACAGGGTGTAAGTCTAATACGGGCGAAGCTCTTAACGGGTGTTAGTTTACGACATAATAAGTACATTCAAATAACTTTTACTTAAAATTAGAGCAACAAAATTTTCCATACAAAATAATTCGGCGCGCAATGTAGAGCAACATACGCGAGTTAAAGACTCGATGACAGCTAATTTCAAAAGCAGATGACATAACTGCCATATCAACAATAACAAATGTTCGTACCTACATTGCTGCTCCGATAATCTTAAAATAATTCTGTGGGGTCATAATTGAGACTAACTTTAAAAAAACCTTGTAATCCATGATTACACTAATGAATCCCATGCCTGGTTTAATTGATCGCCCGTATTAGACTTACACACTGTATGTTATATGCAGTAGTGAAAGCATCTGTTTCATTCTTTGAGTATGTATACCAAATGAATACTCAAAGCAAAGGTATCATTAGGTTTTTTTTAACAGACGTTGAAGTTCATGATCCTAAATACAAAGAATACCGTTTTGATATCATTAAAAAACGGAATGCGATTTTTTTTGGGTTCCGTAGTAAACAAGAAACCCTTATTGTTTCGCCATGTCCGTCTGTCCGTCAGTACTAGAAATCTGCAATTTGGTACAGGTATACATATTAATTAATCCTGCCGACAAAGTGGTAGATTAAAAAGAATATATATTTTTTTCGTTTTCCTACCTAACTGGTGATGTGTGGTTTTTTTTTTAATTTGCTTAATTTGCTAGGATTACTATAGTGTGCCGTATAATTGAATAGGTCTCCTAAAAAGAACAATGATCTTAAAAGAAAGGTTTTTTTATATATGTCAGTATAGGTAAATTATTTTAGAGAGATTTTTGCATTTGTAGTTGTGTACGGTCAGCACATAAGGAAATAAATAATTGGGAACTTTTATATTTTTTATACTGTTTATAGTCAGTTACATTAAACAATGATATGCTGGAGACTAAAATAGTTAACAATAATTACCATAATATTTAAGTAATTCTAATCTTCTTCAACTCCAGACATTTCACTCTCGTTCTCATCCCCACTTTCATGCGATGAATCATTTGTGTATTTTATATCTAAAGCCTCATCCGTTTTCCTCTTTAACGGCGTGCAGGCAAACATTTTTCCATTCCTCTATACTTATACTGTTAAATTTCTCCTCTGTTAACGTCATTATAGAACTCATGTTCATTGTAATATTTCTTTTCATCACACTTGCTGCCTAAGCGCGGCATTGTTTGCGCGCGCAGCGGGAGTAATAGAAAAATGAAATTCCCTAGGGAGTAATAGAAAAATCAGTACCTCATTTAATAATGTTATTTCTTAAAACTTATTCTTTTGTCGGCATGTGTTATGAAAAACATTGTATGCATCACGGTCGGTAAGCGGATTACTAACTCGAGTCATAAAAGCCCTCCGTCTGACGGCGTCGTGCTTCTAACACTCTCGTTAGTAATTCCGTACTTACCACCCTTGATGCACAATGTACTATTTTGCCACGTAATTTTTCACTATCCCCACTGACTTTGTGACTTTTGACAGTCAATATTATATTCCTCTTAAAATTGCGCCGAACCTTTTTTGGCCGTACAATGAAATTCAAATCTTAAATTTAGACAGGGATTCTAAATTATATTAATAAACATAAACAAATACTACTACAGGTGCAAAAATCTCTAGAAACTAATTTTACCATACGATGCAAAAGTTTACCTCGGGCATATATCAACATCGAAACATTTTTATTTAACAATGTTAAAATAATACAATATTGATCAAAAAATTTTACACAAAATAAATACTTTAATAATAAAAATGTGACGGACCTTATTTGCTGACTGTATAGTGGAATTCAAATTTCAAATTTAGAATCCGTGTACATAATTATATGAACACTACTATAAATGCAAAAATCTCTCTAAGATAATTTACCTATAGGTATGTAGGGTAAGTTCTCCAGTGAATGAACAAATCCAGTGAACGAACAAAATGCAAGTTTTTTTCGTAAAATAAGTTTTCTGTACATTTCTACCCCGCGTTATATTTTTTTTTTCGGGTAGGAACTTTATTTGACAAGTTCTGGTAGCACTTATATCAACTCATATGCATCAGTGTCCAAATAGAGATGATCTAAAGTATGCACATTACGCCGGTTCGTTTTTTATATGGAGGTGTTATAAGGATTGAGGGAAGCTTACGTTGTGTTTAATGTGTTATTGTGTGCGTTTCGTGCATCTCCCAGGTACAGTGCGTCTTTTATTGAAACCGGAAGGTTATGATCATGCTATTAAAGTATAGTTTAATGTGATTTCGTTTCAAAATGTGGTTTTTAATCCAGTGTTCTATAACTAGAAGTTAAAAATGACTTAAACCTAGTGACCGAACGGGGGAGTTCATTCACTGGAATTGCATGATTTATTGTTTGTTCCATATCTGACGTTTTAGTAGTTATTATAAGATTTGGTTTTCTATGACTTTAATAGAAATGTGCTGTCTATCAAAAGGCCAGTGTTCGAACAATACTTGATATATTCTATTTTTAATGAACTACTGCAAACACAGTTAGTTCATTAATTGGATTTCAAAAACCAGTGAATGAACTAAATCATTTATTTTGTATTTTGTCTGGTTTTAACCCTCTAATGCATACGAAGCCAAATATGGTTTCATTGGTTTTGGACTCTATTGACTGCTGTTAGAGTTCAAATTTGAAATGCATTTTTGCCTGTCTTATGCATTAGAGGGTTAAGACATGGAAAGGTTAAAAAAATCGTATAAAAGATTTCACTATGACCAAGAATCTCTCGACAAACCTATAAAAGCAGTTGAAACTAGTGAACTATCAAGTGCCAGTTTTAATATCTCAAAATCAACGCTATTTAAATAACCGAAATATTCCAAATTCATGGCACTAAAGAAACAAATATGGACAGATTTTTGGTTAATCAAAAGTATTCAACTGCTATAATTGATATACAGAATGAGCCCAGTTTACTTTTTAACGAAAGCGACAAATAAGGTTACTCTTCAATGGTAACGAAAGATTTAATTGAACAATCCCAGAATACGCAGAAATGTGGAACTGTAATTGATGTCGTTTAATTATGTTTATAGTTATTATGTCTCCTTAAAGTTCAAATTCAATTATCGAATATTACTAGCACTAGCAATTAAAAATAGAGTACTTTTTGCATATTAATACATTATTTTTAAGGTAGTTCATTCATTGGTTTCATTTGTTCATTTACTAGAATTTTGTGTTAATTCACTGGTGATTTTCCATTTTATCCCCTACAGCTAGCTATAATTTAAAACTGTGCAGCACTAATGCAAAATAAAATTGATTTTAGAAAACTACAATAGTGGTTTATTCTATAAGAACATTCATATTTAAACTTCATTATTGCTCCTGGCCACAAAAAAAATATTAAGTTGAAAATTTCCTTAAGTGTTCATTCACTGGAGCACTTACCCTATTATCGGAGGTAGCCGCTACATAATAAATAAAAAGTTGTGTCCCGGCTCAGTTATTCACTTCCGATGTTGTTATTTTTAACACAATTAAATTACGTTTTTGAATTATGAAATTTTCAGCTGCATTGTTTAGAATGATAAATAAATTTTGTGTATCAATTCATCTCTAGTGTTATTCATTTCCACACTCGCAAAGCCAACTTCAGTTAACTTCAGTTGACAATGTGGTTGAATGTTGAATATGTAACTACATATGTTTTCATAGAATTCGCTCTGCTCGACCCCGTTACTTTCATTCGCACTCACTACTGTTTCCGGTTGAACATGAAAAAGTTGTAAAAGTATTTTCAATTATTTTAGTTTGCAGGTCTATTATTAAGTCCCTTTTTCGTCTGCAGAGTAATTCATGTAAATATACAGATCATAATCACATTTAGAAAAGCTGACCAGGCGCGGATCCAGGGAGGGCAATGGGGGCACTTGCCCCCCCCCCCCCCCTCACACTGGGCTCATGTAACGCCTGAATCTGACTGTACCCTATTTAAGTTTCATACTTATTTTTATTTATCAAATTCCCATAAATAAATAAATACGTGACTTTGGTGCTGCAGTCATTGCTAGCGGTTCTGCTAAGTGCTAACATTTGAATGGATCTTGCTCTCACCATAATTATGTCAGTACGAGAGAGGTGCAAGAAACAAGTGTTCTAGGTGTAAGGTTTGGTAAATACGTCTAATGAAACACAACAGGTAAGTTTCTTTATGATATTTTAATAAAAAATTAGACTAGAAATAGATACATGTATTACTAATATATATTTAATTGACTTATACCTATTACCAAGGATCGGGCAAACGCCCGTCATTTCGAAAAAGTAACCATGTTCCGTACAGTAGAGACTTCCTTAGATTATGATGTTAACATATTTTATTTTATAAGATATTTTTTTAATAACACTATCACAAAGTATCTATTTAGGAGATCCCGACTCCTTCTTACTTTTTTATTACTTTCCTGATTGTGAATTTATGACAAGTAAACGACTTAGAATTTTTGATATTGAATTTTGATCTAATGAGTGTATAACTATCTTCTTCAGTTACCGCGATAGTTATTCATGAAATAAAACGATTTAAACGAATTATATCGCGCATATTAAGTAACGTCGTAACGACGTTTCGAATAATCAGGACGTGTACAAATATCTGAGAAAGAGTTGGAATCTCCTACATAGATACTTTGTGATAGTGTTATTAACAGAATATCTTAAAAAAGAAATAAATCTTTTAAATTAATAAAATATGTTAACATCATAAGATACAGAAGTCTCTACCATACGGAACAGGGTTATATTTTCAAAATGACGGGCGTTTGTCCCATCCTTGCCTATTACATAGCCGTACTATCGCCTTCAAACGTTGGATTTGTAGCGCCCTTGAGTTGAGACATTGAAAGTGCCTTCGATTTCTTCTGAAACAATGAACCTGTTGTGAATAATTTATAGAAAATACAAGAGATAAGATAAATTGAAGAGACCGTGACATTGCATATGAAAATGATGTAGAGCGGAATTACGGAATAGGTAACCTATCCTACCTACTTATACCAGATGTGTTTTTTTATAGAACGATGACGAGCGGCATTTTACATTAGATTTTTATTTTCTAAATATCAGCATAGACTATGACGAATAGAGCGCCTATTCCCAAAGACATAAGGGCATCACAATAGTATGCTACCAATTCAGAACCGATCTGTGACAACGACAGCATAAGACGTCTTGCGGCTGATACCTATTATATTAGGCTAAATTCGCACGGAGTATTTTTTTCCCGTATACCGTATTCGAGATTTTCTCGAACGTTGTACTTAGTGACAATAGACTTTGAACGATTCACACGGATCCCCCATACCGTATTCTAGAATGCGTGTGAACGGTACTACACAAAGTCTATTGTCACTACGACGTTCGAGAAAACCTCGAATACGGTATACGGGAAAAAATACTCCGTGTGAATCTATAGCCTTAGGCTTCGTTCACACGGCGACTATTCGATTCGATATTTTCTCGCATACAGTTTTACCGTATACGGGACGGCTGTTCACACGGTGCGCAGTCTATTCGTTTTTTTCACGTATTCGGTCTCCCCGTATACGTGATAGCCGTTCACACGGCGTTATGTCGCATATCGATGCAACTTGCCGCCACATCATTCAGTCGTTTAGCACACGCCGGCATGGATCCCCGTATTCCAATTCTTTTATATTGGTATTTGAGGAGGAAGTATCGGCGCCCGAGAAAATATTGGGTCCATCCTTTATTAAAAACGGGATTTCGCCGAGAAAGAAGATTTGCATCGTTTTTTCAAGAGCTCAGAAATGATGAACGTATCTTTTTTAATTATTTTCGAATGTCAATAAGCAGCTTTGACAATTCATTATCAAGATTGGAGCAGACCACCTTGCCACTTACTAACACCAACATGAGAATCTGCGTCAGCACTAAAATGAAACTTGCCATATGTTTAATGCCCTCGCCACGTGTGCCTCGTATACGAGAAACCAGTTTGGCCGTGTGAACTTCTCAACGTAATGTTAAGCGCCACTGAGTATCGCATTCGATAATATCGGGTAGAGAATCTCGCATTCCCGGTGGTAAGACCCTACGGTATACGGCAATAAATATGTCTCGAATACGCGAATTTCTCGTATAGACGCCGTGTGAACGATTTTAAAAATTGCCATACAAATTTGGGTGTCACTACGATATCCGATAAAATCACGTATACGGTATACGAGAAAAATGACGCCGTGTGAACGTAGCCTCAGAGTTAGACTATTAAGTATCCACTGTCTAAAGTCTAGAGATTACTTACCGGAGGTCTGTACACTTCGTTTCCAAGTCTCTTAATCCCTGCGAAATGATTTTCTATATCACCCAACTCTTTTCCTTCCGTTTCCGGTAAGATGAAGTACAAGACTAAACACCCGGTTAAGCTGAAAACAAAACAGGTAACGTTACATACATACATACGATTAGGTAGTCCAGCGGATCAAATATGTTAATGCGAGTATATCTGTACTGAATCGGAACTGAGATACGAGCTTCATCTGAAGTAGGTTTTTGTTAATTAGTTAATTTTGTTGTTAACGATATGTAAATTCTAATTTTAATATTGCGCTTTTTAGAGTCAAACGTGGATAATACTAATAGCCCACACTAGATTTCACATAAAGGTGATTTCACGTAAGTTAAAGTGGGGTAAGAAGAAACGGTTTTTTTAATGGGGTAAGGCAAAAAGCTACCTGTATATGCTGTGCCAGAAGGACGACTTTTTGTCTTACCCCACCTTACCAACTTAGTTTCAATAGCTTATGATATGAACACTGCAATGTAATGTATATTATAGACGAATTTTTCCACTAACACTCATTTTAGATTTGGGTTAAATACGAGTAGTTAGTGGAAAAGTTCGTCTATAATACAGGGTGTTTGGGATAACGATGTAGGAATTTCTGGAGGTGGTAAAGGAGACTAATTGGAAGAGTTTGAATCCTATTTACCTTAGTCCAATATGTGACAGTTTTTTTAAAATCACGTTTTTCAAAATGTTTAGTTTTATACCAAAAATTTACTTATAAAGTGCCGAAATATATTCGGCAAAAAAAAAAAAACTTATAAAGTTAAATTTAAAACAAAATGTGCAATAAATAGCATTGATTTTTTTATAATTAACATAACAATTAGTCAAAGTCAAAGTCAAACTATTCTTTATTCAAGTACCTAAGCTTATTAATAAGCACTTTCGAATCGTCTGACATGAGAGAAAAAAATCTACTACTGGTTCAAACCCTACGCCGTTCCTGAGAAGAACCAGTAAGAAACTCAGGTGGACTTATTTTTTCAAAACAGTATAATAATACATCTTATTAAAATAACATGCATTAAAGAATGTATTACATAAAAAAAAAGATTATTATAGACATTTTTATAAAGACAGAAATAAATAAAGGATCATAATATTAAACAAAAATAATTATTATTGTACAAGTTCGCAACATTATTAAGTATCTATATCTAATACTACTAGAGATGTAAAGGTCCTCTAGTTGTCAGAATAAAGAGATATTAAGATTTAGAGATGTAAAAGGTCTCTAATCGTCATGATTTTAACAATAATAATAAAATAGAAAATTAACAATTTAGTGACAATCACAAAGCAACTATTCTTATTATTTAAAAGACAACAGCCAATACCTATTTAAATATGACATCACAGTAAAATAAACTCTAATATTAAATTAAACTAGAGATGTATATTCTCTAATGTCAATAATACATAATTTTGGAGATGTAAAGTGTCCCCAATGTCAATTAATAAATAATAATAATAATGATTTGGAGGTGTAAAGAATCTCCAAATGTTAATAAAAAGTAAATAAAAAGGTACATGAAACAAATGTTTCATGTCAGAAGACAGTTAAACTAAAAGTCTTGTAAACTAGTGCTACAGAATGAATACATTAGTTGGGTAATAAATAAAAAAAAATGAACTCCCACTTGCCACACACAACATTTTTTTTAATAATTTTTCTAGTTCATCATTACTGATTTCTAACAGTAAATTAAACTTTATCGGCCTGTGAAAAAAAAAGTAGTCGGGATATGAGTCTTTCTATTCGTGTAAAAACATGCTTGATTTTCTAGGTTTTGATTACAAAAAAATGTACAACAAAATAGCAATTAGTTTAAAAGTTATCGTCGATCAATTGTTGAACTCCGTCACCAAACAAAATAAGTTTCTTGTAGTTAGTAGGCAAGTGTGAGTTCAATTTTTTTTTTTAAACTGTCACATATTGTACTAAGGTAAATAGGGTTCAAACTCTTCCAATTAGTCTCCATTACCACCTCCAGAAATTCCTATATCGTTATCCCAAACACCCTGTATACATTTCCAAATCAAAATCCCGAATTAATAAAAACAATTACCATACTGCACCATACAGCCCATAAGTGCCGCGGATTGATATGTTGTCTAATAGGGCAACATACAACCTATTGGTAAGGAAGCCGAAGATATATCCCGCACCGCTCGCGAGTCCTGCACCCCCTGACCGGGTCTTTGCGCTGAATACCTGAATAAAAAAAAAGTCTGCACTACGCAATGTTAATTTCCTGGGAAATATTAGGTACCTACCTCCCTACTTTTTTTGCAAGTGTTCATGTTTTGGTGATATTACTGAATTTCGTATTTGTTTCTTACCTGTTTAGTATTTTAAAAATAAAGGAGGGCTCAGACTAGAACGGGCCGTGTCCGATCCATTACAAGCTATCATAGAATTTCCGGCGAATACTTCTACATTTGTCGTCGTTGCCATCACGTTATAACAAGTATGCGAGTGCGAAAGTGACGCATAGCACGATAAACACCCAGCCATCATAAGCCACCTGAACTCTGTTTGTTCTTGAGTGAGCCATCGTTGTGACTGTCATGCATGACGAAAGTAATAAAATAGTAAATACTCATAATTATATTACCTCTCCGATAAGAATCCAAGGCAGTAATCTAATTCCCGTGTGCGTGATGAAGGCGAGCATCAACAGGAGTGTTGTAGGGATCCATGAATAACCGGACATTATACTTCTCTGAAAGTACGGGAATGGTACATTCTATTATATTATATTAACGGTAACCACCGTTAAATATTTGATGCACGCGAACTCGCGAAGCTATGCATTTATTTATTTACTCTATACGAGATTAGGGGTGACAAGATTTAAAATTTAATTATAATTCATATGTTTTGCAGTAAAGTGTTAAAAAAAGTGAAATTACTGAAAAAATATACCTACACCGCCCAATTTGACTTAGCTTTTCTTCACCCTGGGAATGAACCCATACCCAGACATCTTCTAATGTATTTTCTTTAAACTCACCGCTACATCAGAGTCGAGAGTTCCATTGATACCATTTTCAACAATCGATTCCTCCAGCGAGCTGTGCTGTAAGGTAAAAACAACAATGATTTATAAACCCGGTCACCACGAGTCTCCATCATCAGATCAACTCGATGATATCATACATAAGGGATGGATAATGGATCAGATCCGCAGTCCCGTCAAGTTGTAGGTACTCAGTTTATAAATTAAAAGAATGGATACATCCTTCTAACCCTTTTACCCCGGTCACTTCTAGTGTAAGTGGTCAAGATTGGATACAGGTTTTTGATCGATAAAAATATTTATAGGTACTTCATCAGCAAAAATTATCAGATATATTAACTCGAAAGACATTTTAATTAACACCGGAGACAGTCTAAGGACTGTTTTCCCAACGCCCAGTTAACAGTATTTGTCAGATAAAAGTTAGCTCTGTCCTTTTTTGACGGATGTCCTGAAAATAGGACAATGATAATTGTAACTAACGTTTACTTTTTTGGCATCTGGGCATTGAAACATCTGAATGTCCATCAAATAATTGATTAGGTACCCCCACTAAATAATACATCACATAAATATAGCAAGAACTTGCTATATAATCCTTCTACTGGGACTTCTACAGGGAGTTATAAAAAATAAAGAGTAATTCACTAAATCCGTGATGAAGAGTAATTCACTAAATACTTGAATTCTCTTCCAAATGAGTCGATTTAAAAAAATCACCGTTTGTATATAGCCGTCGTATGCCGCCACCAGCACGCAACATATCCCAGCGCCGGCCGTGGAGAACATAGCCAAGGGACGTTTGCCCGTGCAGTGCACGAGCGCGACGCACGCGGCCGAACCCACGATCTGCACGATGCCCAGAATCAGCGTCGCGTAGTATTTGTCTATCGGAGCCTCCAGCATCTGGAATATGGACACCGCGTATGTCTGCGCGCCGCCCAATAATCACCAAATTAAAAATGACAAAAAACCGACTTCAACAGATTTCTCCGAGATACCATAATCGTGGTTTGTTTTGAAGTTGGTTAAAATAGTTATTTATTATACAAGGGGGCAAAGTTGTTGTTAAACTGTTGTGCCAATATTGAGACCTGAGATAGCAAAGGTTTCCAAAATTGAGCCACGAGCGTAGCGAGTGGTTCCAAAACTGGAATCTTAAGCATTGCGAAGGTCTCAAGGCTCGAGAGTTGAACAAACTGGGATTTTTTTGCGTCAAAGCGCTTGGATACCTAACCGCGTGTTTGCGTGTACCTACTTATAGTCAATAGTACCTAGAGGTATCTACTTATTGAAGGTGAGTCAGATAAAGAGTGTCTGGGATTACGAAGTTTTTATCGTATTCATGATTTATCTTAAGAGAATAAAGAGAGGTAAACAACATGCTAATCTCGACGGATTTTGATCGGTTAAATGATGTTTGGTACAAAATGTCATATTTACTCAAATGTCTGCCCGTCTATACCTACTAGGACCAGAAAATTATTCCACATGAAGGATTGTGCGGATTCATTCCTTGCAAGCTGAAAATCTTTTTCATTTTTTCATTTAGTCCCAAATTTGTGGAATCCGAGTTCGCACATTACTTTAACTAAACTTTTTAGAGCCAAGTATGTAACTTCTAAAATTATCGAAAATTTTAAATTTTATCGTTTTTTTTGCTTGTAGCTTGAATACGGTACCTACTTTGTACAGTCGAGTGCATTAATATATGTATGGACACATTTGTAAGGGATCAGTATGGAGAAGTGTATATATATTAATGCCCTTGACTGTACCTACCTAAAGAACGATATGTCACACTAAACTAAAGGGTTGAAACGAAAGAAAAAATATCTCCCACCTTATCACCCACTAGACTAGAGGGGAGGTTGGGAGGTACCCTTATAATTATAATCGTACCTAATATCAGCTATCTAGTACTTCTAGGCAAATGTGCATCTAAAATTAAAATAAATGGTTCAGTGAAATGTTTAAAATTAAAAGTTAAAAATCGGGAATAACTAGAATCACTAGAGAACTGATATTAGGTATACTACTTCGAATTCTGCTTCGATGCATAATTTAACCCACATTGATTTGTACCTGAATGATTTTCCACCCAAAGTACCGTTTTCGAGCTACAAGTAAAAAACTAAAAATTTACGATAATTTGACAGTTAAATACTTGGCTTTAAAAAATGAGGTCATCCATCACCTCCAAACTCGGATTTCAATCATTTAGAACTAAATTAAGATATACAAATAATTTCTAGCCTTTTAACCAGAAAATAATCCAGTTTTCTTGTCCTAAAAAACGGGGTACTAAAACTATAATGTAAACTTACTTACAAAAACCGTTGCATGCGCATGCGTAACATAAATTTGGTCTAGTGCTAGTCACTCTCGCGCACGAAGGGTTAATATGTAAGTGAGTACCTAAATAAATAAATAAAAATAGAAATATAACTAACGTGAGACTCAAATCGAACATATTTAAATATATTTATCAATAGTTGCTCAACATGTTTCCATCCATTTAAGATAGGGAGCCTTTAAATGTCCCGGGAGTGTATATGATTCCCTGCTCCTGCGGGATGAACTACATTGGGAAAACCGGCCGGCACATATCGACGAGACTATCTGAGCATATACGATGTCAGAGGAGTCGTTAGGTACAGCCTGGGCTCTGCGGTGATGGAACACGTATTGGATTCGGATTCGACGCACTATATTAGGTTCGATATGGTAACCGTACTTGAAAGAGAAAAGTTCATCGTGCCACGGATAATACGGGAAGCCATCGAAATAAGTCGTCATCCGAATTTTAATCGTGATTGTGGTTGGTCAGTGCCGCCTGGTTGGGAAACGATTTTAGGTATTGCATCGGTAGACAGTTTAAACGAGCCCTTATTACCTTTAGTGACATAGTGAGTGTTGTGTGCAACCGGCTTTTCGACAAAAGTGACAATGAGGGTAGTTTTCCTTCTTCGCCGCCCCCGCCAGCGCTGCCCGCGGCCAGCACCTGCTCTAGCAGAGCGCAAGCCCGCAGTACACGTCGGGCTTTGGTCGTGGGTACTCCATGATGAGGATCCTCTAAATGGATCGAAACATGTCGAGCAATTAACGACTTAAATCACGTGAGTAACCCGTTTGATAAATATTTAAATATAAATAGTTAAATTTACCTGTAACGTAGTCATTCCGCTGAAATGTCCGACGAAGAAGCAGTAACTAACAAGAAAGAACGGGAACAAAAAGCTCCTTTCCAGGTAGTACGAGAGTTTTTGGCTAATACTTTCATCCACGTCTTCTGATTGCACTGTAAAATTGGATAATTAATATACTGCTTTGGTACATGGTACATTGAGCACAATAGCTGCATTAGTATCATATTCGTAGTAAGTAGCTATATTTTTTTTATATTTTTATATTTTTTTTTATACCACGTCGGTGGCAAACAAGCATACGGCCCGCCTGATGGAAAGCAGTCACCGTAGCCTATGGGCGCTTGCAACCCCAGGGGTGTCACATGCGCGTTGCCGACCCAATAAGAACTTGTACACTCCTCTTTTGAAGAACCCCATACTGTAGTCCAACGGGAAAACCTCGGCAGGGAGCTCATTCCACAGACGGACCGTCCGCGGGAGGAAGTTCCTCTGAAACCGCACGGTGCGCGACCATTTAGGTTGCAAGGTGTGAGGATGAGCGCCCAGTGGTGGCACACTGTTTCATAGACAGAAGTTTCATAGAATTTCGTTTCACAGAAATTTGTTCATATATTATTTGGATCATATACTTTCTGTTCCAATATTATTGTTTCATAGAATATTCAATTGCTTAAAACATATTTCACAGACATTCAGTTCCATGTATATTGCTATCTAACTTTTTTACTTTACCAAGTAACCAAACACTAGTATTACATTTCATGTATTTTTGTTTTGTAGGCACTTATTTCATAGTTTGTTGTTTTATAGTTACTAGTTTATATAATATTTAGTTCCACTATTTACTTTATTGCATAGTGATATTCTTACCTAATGAGTCATATTTCATGTAGGTAAGTATTTTGTTTCTTATACACTGATTCGCCCTCCCTCTAAAAAAACCAAACTGCTACCAGAAAAAATAGGTAGATTGTAGGCAAAGTAGGTTAGGTAGGGTAGGTTGGGTTAGGTTAGTTAGCTTTTCAATCTGTTCTAGCCTCGAAACTTAACCAATCCAAGTAATAAATCAGGGTAAAACCGACTTGGATTGGTTAGGTTTCGAGCGTAGTTTCCCGGATACATAAAATACCTACTTACTTTTAATTAATTGTTTACGTATCGTCATCCTTGCGAAACCAAAAAAGGGGGGGACGGGGGGGCGAAGCCCCCCACAAGGGGGGCTCGGGGGGCGGAGCCCCCCGCATTAAAACATAACAAATTTTACCTCCCCTGGTCTAACCTGGATAGGTTCGTTAGTTACCTTTTATCCCTTAGAGCAGAAATAGAACCCCCGCGCAGCGGGGCTTCGTCGACCGGTTCCCAGGTCTAAATCGCTTACTAAAATTCTTTGGACAAAGGCATTTCTTTTGTATTTGTATAATGGTATGTAATGATAATTCTATAGTTTAATTATGACTGAATAAAAAATATTAAGTTTGATACAATGACAAACAACATTCTATGAATATTCAGTTTTTGAAACAACTGTTCTAGACAAAAAATACTATACGAATTAATAATATTTGATTGAATACGCTATGAAATGAAATTCTAAGAACTACATATCTGAACAATAAAAAATATACAAAACCAGATTATACAATGTAAGAGCTCTGAAAAATGATCATTCTATGAAATGAAAATACGAGAAACATTTTCTATGAACCAATATTCTGCGAAAATGTTGTCTATGAAACAACGTACAACCACGCCCAGTCGGTGGCGAGCAGTGCGACGATGAAAAGTGGACGTTGGCATCATGTCGAACAGTTCTTCAGAGCACAACCCATTGTACAGACGATAGAACACACATAAGGAGGCGAAGTCTCTCCTTAGACTTAAGGATTAGATATATTATGCATCTAGATTTTACCTTTTTTATTTTTATATAAGGCCTGGATATCACGCAGTTCTTTCTCCACCGCGCTAGAATGAGTCCAACCACGAAGCCACTGCAGGCTCTGCAAGAATTTCAGCACTTAACTTTTTTACAATACCTATTGGTTCTCTGCCATTTCCCTTTTTACAGTACTTAGTTGGTACAACATATGTCAATAGAATTACAACAAATTAAAACAACCGATATTGTTGAGCAATTATTGGAAACAAAACAACAAACAAGTTCGTCATCCTAAGACGCGGGGACAAAGTTACTATAACCACTCATAATATTCACCTGCCATTCGGGATATAGGTATAATAT
>JALPQI010009056.1:0-50387 GCA_025490895.1 Thaumatotibia leucotreta
GTTTTTCACGTACTACGTAGCTAGCACAACTTTTTTTTGCTCGCAAAATGTGGTTTTATAGTGCCCTATGGTGTCTAAATAACATACCAAAAATGCAGCTATACTGCATGCTTTGCGAGTTTAATGTAAAGTTTGACCGTACTAAAGCCGTGTAAATTATAGATACTCCTCCTTTACTTACTTACGACCTTGTCTAATGTGTCAAAAAGAGATGAACCTACGATTGGTCTTTCGAAATTTGGTAGGAGGCTATGTCGTGGCGATTTTTGACAGTTTCGATATGGATTAATTACAACATCCTAACTCCCTCGATAATATTATGTTACATCCTTTTTAACCAAATTAAAAAAAGGAGGTTCCTAATTCGACTGAATTTTTGTTTGTCGTAGGTATAATTATCATCACATCATCAGCCTATGTTAGTCCACTGCTGGACGTAGGCCTCTCCTATTAACAATGCGTATAAACGCATTAGGAGGTAAATGCCCATAATCGCCACGCTGGGCAAGCGGATTGGCGATCGCAGTAATGTGTCCACTATGATGACGCTGCTGCCCATCATCAATCTTGTAGAATGGTCAGTGACACTTTAATCCCTTAGTCGACTCTTACGACACCCGCAGGAGGAGTTGGGGTGGTGACAAATGTATTCTTACTGCCGTCACCACACGGTATAATTATGTTACCCGATATCTCCGAGAATCTTGAACCGATTTGTTTTTTTTTGTAATCGAACGTGTATAAATTCGAGACGGTCCCGTTGGCATCAAGTTGGGGTCTGATGATGGGATCTAGAAGAAATCGAGGGATCTCTTCAAATCTTATAGGTACCTACATGTATGGCGCTTTTGGTCATTTTAATTCATTTACAAGCAATTGCATTCAGAAAGAGGGATTTGATGATAGGAAACCAATTATGGAAAGAAATCGAGGATCTTGGAGAATACGATTGAAGTCGGTTTTTTTAATGTTTAATTTGGTGATTATGTACATTTAAAGACAAAATTAAAAAAAAATGGGTTCTTAACATAAAGAGTCTCGGACTTAAGGTCTCTGCCCACTAGACCGTAGCATACCATGACCGTAGCATGAACGTATCAGACAAAAAAATATTTTTTGTATGGAAAAGTATGAGACTATGCCCACTAGGACGTTCCGTCGCCGGCCAACACCGTCGCGTGCCATGCACGGACCGGCAAGAATTATCGGCGAGAATATTTTGCCGGTCCCGACACGCTACGTGCATGGCACGCAACGTTGCCGGTACGGTGTGCGCAGGCGGCGAAACGGTGACCATACGGGTTCTATTTACATTTTTGTATTGCATTTACAATTTTTATCCAAAACTCTCCAAATTTTTCATTTTTGATAGTGAGTAATAATTTTCTTATGGCGAAACAACGCAAACGATATAAACAGCATCGCTAATTTCTGAATAAAAACTTACTTAATTGATTGTAAACCCGCAAACCGAAGATTTTCATCGAGATCGAAAAATATTACTTCGTTTCTTACAAACAAAATAATTAAAAGAAATATCAATTTTGAAACAGTCGTGTAACTTAACGAATTTATCCAGATAGATTGCACAATTTGTTTCTTTTTTTACATGGTAAGAAACATGCTTTTGATGTGGCTTTCTAAAATAAATTTTATTGGATTTAGATTCGAATTATTTTTTTCAGTTGCTCCATTGTTATTTAAAATTAATTATTGTTCCTAAACTATTAGAAGATGTAAAAATAATCAAACAAAACCAGTACTTGACGGGGTCACATTGACAATCATGACAAGAATATAATGTACTCTCGTAAATCTATAGACAATATATTTACCAATTCCAAGAAGTTTTAGTTTAATATCATAGATTACATTTATCAGTGTCTAGGTTACCTAGACATTGATAAGTGTAATTTAATAATATTTTCTTCGGTTACCGCGAGGATTACTCATGAAATAAAACTATGAAAACGTCATCCGCAGACCACGAACCCTGTAAAGTGTTCGAAACGTCGGAATGAACTTAAAATTAGTTAATATACGCGAGTTTATCCGTTTTCATAGTTTTATTTCATGTGTAATTTAATACTTTAATAATATTAATGATAAATAAACACATTCCGCCATATAAATGTATAAGTAGCATAACTGACGATTCCAAAGTGCTTGTTGCCTACTCAATAAATTTAATAATTTTTGACTTTGACTTGATTCAGTAACAACTCTAGTACTTCAATGGATCGCAGTTTATGATGTCTGCTCAGAAAAATAGGTGTAGAAATAAACTCCTAGGAAAATACTAGCAGAGCGATAGTAGTCTAAAGGGCGCGAAAACAATTTGAAACTGATAAAACTGTGACAATGGAACGATAACGACGGATATGAATCGCTCATACTACGGGGATGATACGTGGTTGCGACGCGGATGCATGAATGAATGAATGAATGAATGAATAGTTTATTTGTGTAAAAAAGGGTATAAATAGTTGGTACATGTAGTTTTCCATCCTTAATTTACCATAATATATGGTGTACAAATATTGTTACTTAAACTAGTTACACAAAAGTTCTTGATTAACTTATCATCTAGGTACTGCATTGATAGTAAAAGATTCCTGAACGGGTATACATTAATTTACCAAAATAATACTTATACACTGAAGTAGTTTACATACAATTTATATTAAAATAATTAAAATATTTAGTATTTCTATGTCATTTCTATTAAAAAAAATAATATTGCACAACAAATAAAATAAAATTATCAATTATGCATCTACAATTTACAATAAAAATTATCAATTATCCATCTACAAATTACAATAAAAATTATGAATTATCCATCTACAAATTACAATAAAAATTATCAATTATCCATCTACAAATTACAAGCAATCATAAACTCATCTATTGAATAATAACTATTTTCTACTAAGTGGTCAAATAATGTTTTCTTAAAAGTCTTTAATGGCAGAGCTTTAAAATCGTCTGAAAACGTATTAAATATTTTTACAGCCATACATTGCACGTTTTTCCTACTCAGTGAAAGATTTGTCTTGGGAATGACTAAGTTAACTCTATGTTCACCTCTTTTTGAGTTGGTGGTGGTAGTTTTGAAACAAGACGGGTGCTTTTTAACAAACATACATATCTCATAGATGTACATTGAAGGTAGAGTAAGAATTTTTTTTTCTCTAAATAAAGGTTTGCAGTGTTCCAGAAATTCCGCTCCACACAGGGTTCTTATAATTTTTTTTTGTGTGAGGAATATTGTGTCTGCATCTACTGAATTTCCCCATAAAATTAACCCATACCTCAATAGGGAAGACACGTACCCGTGGTATGCCGTTAGAGCTGCTGCTTCCGAAACTACATTTCGAATGCGATAAATTGCATATTTAAAACGATCTAACTTAGACCGTAATATGTTAATTTGTGTTTTCCAGTTACAAAATTTGTCAATATGTATGCCAAGAAATGACGCAGAGTCTACTTCTTCTACTTGTGAGTCGTTATACATAACTTCTATATCAATATGTTTACTGCGATATGTCTGGAATTGTATCAGTTTTGTCTTATTAATATTAATTTTCAGGTTATTATTATGTAGCCAGTTGATAACATCTGTTAACGCAAGGTTTATTTGTTCATCGAATGGAGTATTACGGTCATATTGAATAAGTAGCGTGGTGTCATCTGCAAATAGGATGGACTTATGGGTAGTAGCATTTGGTAGATCGTTAATGTATAATAAAAACAACAACGGACCCAAAATACTACCCTGTGGAACGCCGAAAATATTGGGTTTGTAGCTTGACCTATATGTAATTTTATCATTACTAGTAATTTTGGAACTAGTAATTAGTAACTTTGGAACTATTTCACGAGTGGTTCAGCTCTAACATGTTAAAAGTCAATCCAAATAAAACAAGTGCAATGCTCCTCAGGTCTACAGTAAGGCAAAAAGACATGTTAAATCTATCCTTTTGTGGTGACACAATTGAAAACGTGAAGAATGTTAAGTTTCTGGGTGTTCACATTGACGACCTACTAACCTGGAAAAGTGAACTCGCAAATATTGAGGCGTCCATCAGTTCAGCTTGCTATGTCCTACGGAGTCTACGTGATCTTATTGACTGTAAGCATTTGAAGATGGTTTATCATGCATTGGTCGAGTCTAAACTTCGCTATAGTGTCAAATTATGGGGGAATAGTTACCACTATAACATGCATAAAGCCTTTGTTCTTCAAAAGCGAGCCTTGAGGACCATGGTACGAATCCCACAAACAGAGTCCTGCCGGCAGCACTTTATAAATTTGAGATTGCTGACGGTCCCTTGCCTTTATATATTTTTGCTCATTACTGATTTGGTTAAAAGCCTCGCTGACTACGAAACGCCAGAAGAGAGAGAAATACGGGAACACACGAGAAGAAAACACCTACACTGTAAATTACAGCCAAAACTTAAGGTAGTAAGTCATTGTGCACAAGTCCAGGGTGTTCAACTCTATAACAAGCTTCCTGATGAGTGGAAGAATATTACTAGCCCAAATATATTAAAGAATAAGCTAAGAACCCTGTTGTTGCAAGAGTGCTTCTATTCAATCGAAGAATTCTCGAAATACTTTCGTAATCATTGACATGTTTTAGATTGTTTAGGGTTAGATAATGGTTAAATGGCATGTTATAAAATTTACTCCTATTTATTTTTATTGTTTACATGTTTGGTAGATGTCACTGCATGTTAGATTTAGGAAATAGATATAGTTCACATTCAGATACAATTGTTATTGTTCATGAATTAAATAAATAATAATAATAATAATAATAATAATGTTGGAGATTTTGAGGTAACTAGCAAGCCATTCCCACACTGGACCCCTCAGGCCATATCTGTACAATTTATGTAATAGTATTCCATGGTCTACAAAATCAAAAGCCTTGCTCATATCCAGAAATAAGGCAACTACTGGTGTCTGTCTATCAAGGATTTCAATTACTTCTCTTATTAGGTGGAAACACGCTAGACATGTTGAGCTATTTTTCCTAAATCCGAATTGATTTTCGACTAAAATATGGTTTTTCAATATAAAATTCAAAATTTTTCCATACATTATTCTCTCGAATATCTTCGATATGACAGGAATAATGGTAATTGGTCTGTAATTATTTAGATCCGCCTTTGGTCCTTTTTTATGGATTGGCTTTATTACGGAATATTTTAGGCGTTCAGGAAATACCCCTTGTAAGAATGATATATTAATTATGTGCGCCAGGGGGACTGATAAAGCATCTGCGTTTAGTTTTAAGACCTTAGTACATATGCCATCATATCCTGTAGAGTTTGTGTTACTCAATTGTTTAATAGCGATTTGTATGTCTGTTGGGCTGACTGAAGAAAGGAATAGGCTATTTATGTTTTGCTGGATATTATGACACGACTTAATATTGCTCCCTGGTTTATCATTTGTCAAGTCTATAAAAAAATCATTGAATTTATCTGCTAAAGTATTAGGATCAATATTGTTAGCTCGAATAATATCATTGCTGTTGTTATTAAAAGCGCAGTTGTCTTTTATTAATTGCCACGCCGCTTTAGATACATTCTTAGAATTTTTAATGAAGCGGTAATTTGCTATTTGACTAGATTTATGCAGACATCGTTTAAGCAATCTGGTATAAGTCTTGTATTGCCTTAGTAACACCTTATTCTCCGAATATCTAACTACTGCCCGGTGCAGGTTTCGTTTATTAGCACAGCAAATCTTAATTCCTTTTGTAAGCCATCTGTTCATAATTGGTTTACAGCGAAATGTTTTTCTAATCCAGGGAAAACACAAGTCATAAAACAGCACAATAAGTTCATGAAAATCCTCAAACGCTTTGTTAGTATCAGATTGGTTAATTATATCATTAAATGCTAGGGCAGACATACAATCACTAAACTTCCTTAAATTATCTTGGCTGTAGTCTCTTATTGTTTCGTGCCAGAATTTAGGCCGGTTTTTGAATAAATTATTAATAAGATACAGTAATCTCCTTTTGTATAATCTTTCAGCTTCGTAGGCAAGGTACTTAAAAGCTCTCGGACTCGTCCACCCGGAGTTGCGAGATGTACATACTCAAAGCCATCGAAGTTGTCAAGCATCGCTGACAGGACTTGTTTACCTGCTCTACCGTTGGTGGTACTTATAATACAAACTTTACTGGACATGTGTGCTTGATTTTGTATGCTAAAACGTGGCTTAAAATGTAGAGATTTTACATTTTTTTACTTGATAGAGCTCTCTTGGTCCAGGGTTGATTGTGATTGTAGTATACACGAGTTATTGTGGTCTGGGTTTTCAATTTTCTCATTCTCAGATTGCTCTACAACGACTGATTGATTATGACCTTGTTGTTTCTCGATGACACCCTTACGCTTGTTTTTCGGTGTTCGTGGCGGCGACGAGCATATGCGAACCAAACCTTTGATAGTATGGTCCTTTCCTTCTAGACGTTTTTTCAAAGCTCCATTTTCACAGATGAGGTTTTGTATTTCGTTTTCCGCCGATTGAAGTCTCATCTCTAAGTTCATTATTTTCTGCTCGTAGTCCTTAATTGTCTGTTCGACGTAAGTTTGGCAGACTCCTGTTTTGAAGGGTATCTGGTATTGAATGGTTGTTAGCCTCTTCAGACGCTATTGAATTTGAAAAAAAATCTGTCGTGAATTCCGTGTCCGAAGAGAATTCCCTCTCCTGAGATGGATATTTGTTTTGGATTGGTTTTCTCATAGTAACGTTATCACTGGACGGTGTACTAATTGCCCCTTTAATGCCTACCGAGGTGCAAGGCCGAGACTCGGTAAATACATTATCAGTAGATGGGCTAGCATTTGCAACCGTATCGTCAATTGGAGTATAGGGCCGGCTTGTGTTAGGGCCATTCTCCGTAGGGGATTTGTTTCTTATGTTTATAATGTGAGCTGGTGAGTATGTGGCTGGGCAGCCAGTTTGACTTTTGACGGGGTCTTTCTCCGCAGGTGTTATGTTGCTTGCGTCAGTTGGGTCAGTGGGAGTGGTAGAGCTAGACCGACTCTTGACGATGGTAGACAAAGTGCCCCTTGCGCTGCCGGCAGGGGCATCAGGCGAGCTAGGCTGACTTTTCCCATTGTGCTTTTGCGCAGACGATATGTTCTCTGTACCGGTCGGATCAGTGGGGGATCTAGGTCGACTTTTGACGCTATCGTTCTTCGTAAACGGTGTGCTGTTTCTGCCGCAAGGGTCAATGGGTGAATCAGCTTGACTTTTGGCAGTGATGTTCTTGTTACCAGTTGTCTGATCAGACTCCAATCTGCTCACATTCCCCACCCTAGTATTATCCCCATTTGGCGTAGAAGTTGAAGGTTCACAAGGGGTTTTTTTAAGGGCTTTGGAACTATTAAATCCAGTATTGGCTTTTTTTTGTTGCAAGTAATGCACATCCATTTTGACTTGGCGCTTTTATCCATCAGACGCATGACGCATGCAACGGTCACTAAACGGGCTTAGCACGGATATAAAACGACGTACACACGTTATAGTGGGCATAGTAGTCCGTGTCGTCTCACATTCCGTGTCTGATACGTTCATGCTACGGTCATGGTATGCTACGGTCTAGTGGGCAGAGACCTTTAAGCGAAACGAATAGTGATTAGACCACCAGTACTCAGCCATTCTGTTAACATTGTAGTTCCCATTAGTAGTAAAATTCCTACGCAGTAACATCTGTCTATCTCGTAAAGTGAGTGCAAGCAGTCGTTGCTGGTACTTTAAGTTTATTTTTCATCGCACTTGCTGTCTAAGCGCGCCATTGCTTGCGTGCGTAGCGGGAGTAATAGAAAAGTGAAATTCCCTAGGGAGTAATAGAATTATGTCTTGAAACTTATTTTTTTGTCGGCAAGTGTGATGAAAAACTTTGTATGCATCACGGTCGGTAAGCGGAATACTAACTCGAGTCATAAAATGATGCACAATGATGCACAATGTACTATTATTGTCGTACTTATTGGTGCATTCCAAGGATAAATAGATCAATTTTAAGATTAGCGGTTCAAAATAAAAAAAGACAGTGCAATGTAGGTACGTCTTTGTGCCATTTCATGTGGCGGCAATATTCCCTTGCTGCCAGTAAAAGGTAAAACATTAAAATTACATTATAAATTAACTCACAATATTGAAGTAAAAAACTAGATTTTAAAAGTATACTTAACTTAAATAAATAATAGTACATTACTACCGAGGCCGGGAAGTGACTGGTTGCCGGCCGAATATATATGCCGGATAGTATTCGGACGGCAACCCGTCACTTCATGGCCGAGGTATGTATAATGCTTTTCTCAAACATGCAATGAAATGAAACAAAAAAATGTATCTTCTTTCTAAGAAACTATAAGTCAACTACATAACTAAGTCTTTGAAATACAACAAAAGTCAAATATGACACCGCCACCTCATTTTTTTTTAAGATTGATCTGTTTGAAAGTTGCAAATTTTTAATTTAAAAAAGCGGTATTAGACGACGCTGTCGGTTGGGTCCAAGTAATCGCATGCAGTGATCGGGGCCGACGGATCGCGCCATATAATACTGCTTTTTAAATATTATTTTGAGTAGTTATTGTACATTTATTTTAAATGATATAATTTAAATACCTAATTATAATTGCAAAAAATTGCCAATCATTTTTTTTTATACTAATATTACTTACAGATAATTATTGGCTAAAAGCCAAGATGCTAGGTCACAACCCTATGTCAAATGAAAATTAAAAAAGAAGTACTTGCCGGCCTAGGCCGGCAACGAGGTACTTCCCGGCCACTTTTTAGGCACGCAACTACAACATTTCATTGCATGTTTGAGAAATAGTACATTACTACCGAGGCCGGGAAGTGACTGGTTGCCGGCCGAATATATGTAGACGGCCGAGCGAAGCGAGGCCGGATAGTATTCGGACGGCAACCCGTCACTTCATGGCCGAGGTATGTATAATGCTTTTCTTAAACATGCAATGAAATGAAACAAAAAAAATGTATATTCTTTCTAACATAACTAAGTCTTTGAAACACAACAAAAGTCAAAATACGACACCGACACCAAATTTTTTTTAAATACTGACCTGTTTGAAAGTTGTAAATTTTTACTTTTAAAAAGCGAAGTTTTGGACCTGACGTAAAATGACCCACTTCTCGCACTAGAGCCTAAAAAGTACACCATCTCTACTAAAAAAAATTATTAATTATTTTTTATACTTTTCAACATTGCCAGTAACAAAACATAGCAAGATTGTGTCATATTTTTTATTTATTTTAGTGACAGGTAGTTCCGTTGTGTGTATTATTTTTTTTATTGTCAGGCAAAAGGTGTGAAATATCAGAACACATTGTGGTAGCATAGTAATGTAAGTAAAAATAAATTTTATGACGAGCTTCGACGAAAAAGGTTGATTATCTCTAAACACGCCGAAACCGGCAAATTTTGTATAACATTAAAAATCAAGTTGAGAACTTGTCTCCTTCAGAACACCAACTATTACATTAGCTACTTTTTTCCAATTCCACCTGCAGTTTCGTATATACCTAAATGACTATATGTCATATGAAACTTTCTGTATTCGTCTTAGTTTCAGATATTGTCATTGTTTTTCAAAAAAAAAACAATTTTCATCATGTCACTGTAAAATGCCTGCACAATTAAAATTTTTACACTAATTTTCATCTTGATAATATAAGTATAATATACTCACTATTTCACTATGTTAGAGAAAAAGAGAAAAAAGTATCAGTCATAAAAAAAATTGAAATCCTTTTAAAAGTCTCCCTAATATTGTCAGCCTCCGTAGCCTAGTTGGTAGTGACCCTGCCTACGAAGCTAGAGGTCCCGGGTTCGAATCCCGGCGAGCGCATTCTTTGTGTATTTATTTATCATAAATATTTGTTCCTTGGTCATGGCTGTCTATGTATTTATGTATCTATCTATTATATATATCGTCGCCTGGTACCCACATCACAAGCCTTAATTGAGCTTACCGTGGGACTAGGTCGATTTGTGTAAGATGTCCCAAGATATTTATTTATTTATTATTTATTTATTACTGGTCATATATAGAATAATTCAAGCAACACAAAAAAAAATCCGAAAATTATAATCTTTGACATCGAAAATGTAGTATTGGTGAAGTCTTTTGGGTTACTCAGGCCCACCCTTGTATAATAAAGTCATCATGTCGAAACGTTCAGGTGTAATCGGTTACTAGTACATTGTGCATCAAGGGAGGTAAGTCCGGAATTACTAACGAGAGTGTTAGAAGCCCGACGCCGTTAGTCAGAGGGCTTTTATGGTCGAGTTAGTATTCCGCTTACCGACCGTGATGCATACAATGTTTTCATCACACTTGCCAACCAAAAAATAAGTTTTACGACATATGTAATATTATTCAACGACGTACTGACACTTCTATTACTCTCTAGGGAATTTCACTTTTTTATTACTCCCGCTACGCGCGCAAGCAATGGCGCGCTTAGATAGCAAGTGTGATTCATCAAATCATCACACTTGCTCGTAAAAGATGCTTTAACACGCAGGCATATAAAGCAATTATGGTATATTTACATCCCGGGGGAGTTATACAAGGTGGAATTCGACGAGGGACCTTTACGGAAATGGGAGATAGTTAAGGCTATACTGAGCAACTTTTAGTTTGGGACCAACCCCGACATCGTAAAAAAAAATGACTTTCTTTTTTTTATATACTATTTCGGGGTTGGTCCCGTAGTAAAAGTTGCTCAGTATAGCCTTAACTATCTCCCATTTCCGTAAAGGTCCCTCGTCGAATTCCACCTTGTATAACCAAACATTATTGTCGTAAACATTTTTTACGCGATTTTGTATAAATGTTCTAAAGTTCGAATTTTTGAGCTGAGTCAGAGGAATATTACATGAAATCATAAACTTTGTTATATCTTCATTAAATGTTGTCTGTACTTTCGGAATATTCCGAGTATTGTGAATGTGTGATCGTAAATGTCTCTCCACGCTTTGTTTTGAAGCAACTAACTACACTGACAGATTTAACAAAAACCTCACTCGAGTTCTAAATGTTCATACAGAAGTGATGTCATTGTCCTGCATTGATTTGATTGTCCTTTAGTCACTATAAAAATCGGGTGTATAATAAAATTTTCGCAATATTTTATGGCGTTAATTTACTTACTCTCGGCAATCCAGTAAGCGGAAATGGTAAGCCAAATTTAATTAATTCATAATTTACCATAATTGCAATGTCAACACTTCTTAGAAAGTATGTCAGATAGAACTAATTTATCAGAAGTCATGTCATGTCACCAACTATCTAGACAGTCGTAGCAAAGAAGTATTTATTAAGTGAAATGTTATTTTATGATTTTTTAGATGTCATATAACAAAGAAAAAATAGCGACGGTTACCAATGCTGAAGGTGGCAACACGCTGGAGGTGGGCAAAAGAAAGGTGAATTAATATTTTCATTAAATCAAAAAGTAAAAGACACTGTACTTTTTGGTAAGTACAGATAAAATTTCAGTGATAAAAACCAAAGTACATTTCATTGGAGATGCATGAATAGCGAAGACTCCGGTTCGTTCGTTAATACAGATGGGACTCCTTCATAATTGAGCACGACACCAGAGCTTCAAAATACCAGCTTCGTGAAATCACAGAATCTCAAAATAACAAAGTCTTTCAATACCAGAGTCGAATGTCACCGGAGTCGCAAAACATATATTATTATTATTAGGTCACCAGAATAGCAAAATACCACACTCGTAGCGTAGGACACCAGAATAACATTATTATTTTTTCTACTCGAGCTATCTGTAAATTGCGTGATTGACAGGGGTATCTAAAACATCCTAATTTGATTTGTGGTGCCAATGTCTACTTGTTTATACTCATAGGTGCATTGTGTAACGGCTAGCAATCACACAAGATAACATTATGAAACTGTTATTTTTTTTATTTTATGCTGCGACGATGTGCCCTCGGCTAGTCTGTGGCCCTGAGTAAGCCCATTTCAAATTAAAAAAAAATGCTATGCGCTTGAAGTAGGTTAGTTGTACTCTATTTTTTACTAATTACTTTGCTCTAGACTGTACATACAACTGGGTCTTAAAATTCTCGGGTCTATTATTACAAAACTCGACTACGTCTCGTTTTGTAACTTCGACCCTCGAATTTATAAGAACTCTTATTATGTACCTGTTGCACAAACTACTATTGGGATTCTGTGATTTTACAAAACTTGGTATTTTGTGGCTTTGGTATCGCGCTTTGGCATCGTATTTATTTTATTAATGTGTTTGTATTAACTGACAGTACAGTATTACGTAGTTGACGTCAAATGAAATTTGTATTGTGACTTTTAGTAAAAGTAATGGTACAACGGTATGTATTATTATTTTTTATTTTTTTTATGTTGGTACAACAAAGTGGCTCCACTCCACCTGATCGTAAGTGAAAAGTAGAGCCCAATTTTCGTTAAATTGGTAAATTAAAAATTTGTGCAAAAGTAAACAGGTATATAATCGACTTTAGCCGGCACACGTGATATAGGTATTTACATTTCCGTCATTGTTTCATGTTTAGCAGGTAAATAAATCATGTCTTGATATTATGTTATCAATATTTTAATCTTGATAATTGTATCAAACACACGTATCGTATGTAACAAACTCACGTGTTAGTCCATTCAAGGGCTTAATTAAGTACCTAATAGGTATTGACCTATAGATACTTTATTAAGCCCTTAAATGGGCTAACACGTGTTTGTTACATTCTGTATGTAGTTAAAACGGCTTGTGTTTTGACATATTAATCATTTTGTGATGTTGCATACAATCCCGGAGTCTGGCATTTAAATAATAAACAATATTATTTTTAAGAGGCCGTCTCCATACTTGCTTAGGTTTTTCCGGTCTTTTGCTAGTTGTAGGTGAGTCATTCCATATGAAAACGGCTGGAATTAATTATTTTTTCTCAAACATGCAATAAAATGTTGTCGTTAAGTGTCTAAAAAGCGACCGGGAAGTACGTCTTTGCCGGCCTAGGCCGGCAAGTGCCTCTTTTTTAATTTTGATTTGACATAGGTTTGTGACCCGGCATCTTGGCTTTTAGCCTATAATTTCTGTAAGTAGGTAATATGATCTTCTTTGTTTAAATGTGACATTTTATAGCTACTATAAAAAAAACAATCATTAACTATATTTTGCAGTTATATTTATTTAAAGTATATAATTAAAAATACCTACAATATCTATTCAATTTATTACTTAAAAAGCTGTATTTCACAGTGCCGATCCGTCGGACACGATCACCGAGTGAACCTTGCATATATTGCCCTACCTAGTCGTCATGCGATTGATTGGACCCGATGGTTCGCGTCGTGTAATACTGCTTTTTGAAAGTAAAAATGTTATGCACATTTTTACTTCTCGAACTTTAAAAAAAACAAAAATTAGAACGAAATTCAAAATATTTTCACAAACTACGATTTAATACGATTGAATTTACAAATTAGTGGTGTTGTTAATAAAATTTAAATTGAATAATGAGTTCCGACGACAGTTCCGACGAAATTCTTAATTGTACTCCACCGGAGCTGCGAGCAGAAGCACAACAAGCGATTCAAAACCTGTTGCCGCCTAAATCTAAGGCCAAATACTTGACGGCCTACGAAAATTTTATGTTATGGAAGGCCAACAAAAATGCTTACAATTTCTCGGAAACGGTTTTTGTAGCCTATTTTAAAGAACTGGCAAGTACTAGAAAGTCTTCAACATTGTGGGCTTTGTACTCAATGTTACGTGCAACGGTGCAATTGAAGCATAACATCAATATACGGAACTATCCGAACCTACTAACATTTATAAAACGACAGGCCGATGGGTACAAGCCGAAGAAGTCAAAAATATTCACCACTCAAAATGTTCAGAGTTTCATCACTCAAGCACCAGATGAGACATATTTAGCGACAAAGGTAAAAAAATATATAAAGAAGAAAACTAAAACATTAACTATTTACAAGTTTGCCTTTAAAAAATACTGTTAAAAAATAAACTTATTAATTACTTAAACTAAACTAATAATAAAATAAAAAAACATAAAAAGAAATATAAGTAAAAATATGTCATAAGTATCTACTTTTATTTACATTTACAAACATACCCATTATTTTTATTGACAGGTGGCTCTGATTTTGGGAATAACTGGTGCATGTAGAGGAGTGGAATCAATAAATATATTGACAAAAGATATTGAATTTCAAGGTGATATTGCAATAATCAAGCTTAGAGATACAAAAACTAAAATTGACCGCACCTTTGTTATCCGGGATGAGTTCCTGAAGATTTTACAAAAATATTATGCTCTCCGGCCACAAAACACACAATCTGATAAGTTTTTTCTAAACTACAGAGCTGGGAAATGCACCAGGCAAGTAATTGGTCGCCATAAAATGTTATCCCTGCCAAAAGATATTGCCAGATTTTTAAAGTTGGATAACCCGGAGCTTTATACTGGTCACTGTTTTCGCCGAACATCTGAGACGTTGCTAGCTGACTCCGGGGCCAGTCTAATGGTACTCAAACGACATGGGGGGTGGAAGTCGGACAAAGTTGCAGAAGGCTATATAGAGGATTCACTAGGAAATAAGGAGGAAATAACCAAGAATATAACGAAGAATATATTCCTTCCTGAGACACACCAACCAATGTCACTCTATATTAATCCACAACCAGGCTCATCTCGAGACCCCCCCGTTTGGCTGCCAGAATCTTCGAGAGCTCATTTGTCACCATCTCCCCGTCATCAACCACCATTAGTTTCTGTCCAGCCGCAGTCTATTCAATTGTCTGCACCACACACCACAGTAGAAGAATCGGATCCTCAACCAGAAATTGTTTCTCAACTCAACCGAGAGCTCCACCAGGCGCCATTGTATCATCACAATCTGCCGAAGTTCAGCACACCAACATTAGCAATCCTGGAAAAAATATTTCAATAACAATAAGTAACTGTCCAAATATGTCTAATGTTACATTTAATCTGTCTTAACTCTTGCAAACATTTTACCTGTAGGTACCTACATGGCGTCGTCTGTGCACCATTAATTCTGTTTTGATGACGTTTTTGCGTGTTATTTGATGATTTTTTCTTGTAATGCACAATTTTTGTATGAATTAAAGTCTGTATTGACCTGACCAGGATTGATGATCTGATTGATACAAACATTACAAACTTAAAAAGGTTACGTTATGATTTTTATTATCACAATTGACTGAAGACAAGAACAATAAAGTCAAGCAAGTGTCATTTCATAGGATTTGTGTCGTTCAGAAACTTACTTTTTGTAATAGTTTGTCATGCTTTTGTCATGTTTTCTCACCATCATCGTCGCTTTTTATAAAGTTTTACAATTTCGTTGTTTGCCTCTCTAACGCACGCACATATTGGCTAGAAAGAGAGGCAAACAGCAAAATTGTAACTTTATAAAACGCGACCCTGCGTCTTAAATTGCGAAAAAATATGTTGATTTTGTTGTGTTTCAAAGTCTTCGTTATGTTAGTTATGTAGTTGACTTATAATTTCTTAGAAAGAAAATTATTTACATACTAATCCCCTTATTCATAAAGTAAACTTTGTTAACTTAACAAGCCACTAATAATTGTTTGTTCCTTTCGGTCGTAGTAATGTGTCCATAAGAGCAAAAGGGACAAAAAAATATTAGCGGCGTGTTAACCTAACAATCGCTTATGAATATGTTTATCTTTTAAGATTTATTTTATTACAAAAAAGCAAATTAATATAAATAAATAATAATAAACAAATATCTTGGGACATTTCACACAAATCAACCTAGTCCCACGGTAAGCTCAATTAAGGCTTGTGTTGTGGGTACCAGGCGACGATATATATAATAGATAGATACGTATAGATACTTAGATACATACACAGCCAAGACCAAGGAACAAACATTTGTGATAAATAAATACACAAAGAATGCCCTCGCCGGGATTCGAACCCGGAACCTCCAGCTTCGTAGGCAGGGTCACTACCAACTAGGCTACAGAGGCTGACTTAATTAATTATACATTTGCAGCTATTTTCAATTGAAAATAGCGCCATCTATGCGTTTACTAATGAAATACCTGAACACCCGTTCTGCTGTACAAGTATAAAATGGAGGGCATGCGTAATCCTGCGGCCCTACCGCGAACTTCGAAATCCGCAAATTTCGAGGATTTGTCTCTCTCACTCTAAGGACGCCTTCGTTGGAGTGACGGAGAAAAATACTCGAAATTTACGAATTTCGATTTTCGCGATAGTAGGCCTGGGCTCGAGTAGGTAGTTTATTCTTCACTTATCCACAAGATGTCTGGTGTAATAAATATTTTATTTAATTCTTTGGATTTTTGTTTTATTTTATTGCATGTTTGAGAAAAGCATTATACATACCTCGGCCATGAAGTGACGGGTTGCCGGCTGAATACTATCCGGCCTCGCTTCGCTCGGCCGTCTACATGCATTCGGCCGGCAACCAGTCGCTTCCCGGCCTCGGTAGTAATGTACTATTGTTGCCGCATAGTCCCAGATTTCAATACAAAAAAATTAGGAAGAACCGTGAGGTATTAAGGCACAAAAACCGTTGTCGTTATTTTTTTTTCATCACACTTGCTGTCTAAGCGCGCCATTGCTTGCGCGCGTAGCGGGAGTAATAGAAAAGTGAAATTCCCTAGGGAGTAATAGAAATGTCAGTACGTCATTTAATAATATTATGTCTTAAAACTTATTTTTTGGTTCTCAAGTGTGATGAAAAACATTGTATGCATCACGGTCGGTAAGCGGAATACTAACTCGAGTCATAAAAGCCCTCCGCCTAACGGCGTCGGGCTTCTAACACTCTTGTTAGTAATTCCGTATTTACCTCCCTTGATGCACAATGTACTATTTATTTATTACTTATCTTTTTATCAGCACCCATCCAAAGTACAAAACAGTGCCATTTTCCTACTCCCACAAATTATGCTATAGCTTTGTTTATAATTTATGTATAACAACTCTGTTAATTTTATATAATACCTCAGTAAACATAGTATCCGATATGCTATATAACTTTTCTCAAACATGCAATGAAATGTTGTAGTTACGTGCCTAAAAAGTGGCCGGGAAGTACCTCGTTGCCGGCCTAGGCCGGCAAGTGCCTCTTTTTTAATTTTCATTTGACATAGGGTTGTGACCTAGCATCTTGGCTTTTAGCCAATAATTATCTGTAAGTAATATTAGTATAAAAAAAAATTATTGGCAAATTTTTGCAGTTATACAGGGTGTTTTTTTTTTCGACCGTTCAAATTTTACGTAGTGAATGTGTAGGTCATACTGACCAACTTTTACTATGGGGACAAAGTCGAAATCGCCGGCGTAATGCCGCCAATTTGTATGAAACAGCTGATTTTTTTTTCGCGATTTCGACTTTGTCCCCATAGTAAAAGTTGGTGAGTATGACCTACACATTCACTACGTAGAATTTGAACGGTCGAAAATAAACACCCTGTAATTAGGTATTTAAATTATATAATTTAAAATAAATGTACAATAACTACTCAAAATAATATTTAAAAAGCAGTATTATACGGCGCGATCCGTTGGCCCCCGATCATCGCATGCGATTAATTGGACCCAACCGACCGCGTCGTCAAATACCGCTTTTTTAAATTAAAAATTTGCAACTTTCAAACAAGTCAATCTTAAAAAAAAAGAGGTGTCGGTCTCGTATTTGACTTTTGTTGTGTTTCAAAGACTTAGTTATGTAGTTGACTTAAAATTTCTTAGAAAGAAGATACATTTTTTTGTTTCATTTCATTGCATGTTTGAGAAAAGCATTAGACATACCTCGGCCATGAAGTGACGGGTTGCCGTCCGAATACTATCCGGTCTACATATATTCGGCCGGTAACCAGTCACTTCCCGGCCTCGGTAGTAATGTACTATTTCATTCAAATACTTCAGCATAAAATACTGTGTCACTAAATATGACAAAAAATTTACTCATTTTCGTGATTTTCGGATTAAAATTCTGACTTATGTATTAGAGCTAGGATAAAAACTTATGTCACAGCTTCAAGAACACTTCAATATAAACTACTCACATCCATTTTAGATATCAACTTGCATTAAATATGGTTTAAAAAACAAGCATTGAAATTTTGAAAAAATCAAAACATGTCTACATTGGCTGCTAATAAAATTAGGTTCAGTGTGAATAAAATTTTGAATTTGCCATTAAATGACAGATCATATCTTTAAATTTACGCAGTCATAATATTTTATAGCGGTTATTTTACTAGATGAGAAGCTATGATTTTTTGAAAATCGTAAAATATTCAAAACTCAGATACTTAATAAAACTGTCTTGAAGACATAAAACTACGCTTAAATAATATTTGTTTCTTAATAAAATGAAATTCATCGCCATAATAAGTAGACATATTTATCTTTTACGTTGGAAGACCTGCTTTTTAACTTTGACGACTTCCAACGATTGTGCAGAGGAATATTTACGGGCTTTCAAGGTGTCGGACGACAGACGTTCGAAATGATAGTATGATTTAGTATTTTTAATTGTAAGTTCTCAAATCTTTCTGTTAAACTCGATTCTGTAGCTTCGATATCTGCTTTTGGCACGAAAAATAATGTAATGCCAGGTATCCGCTGCGTACTAAAGTCGATTATTGCCTGGGGGGTTAATATGTGACTTTCCGCTGTTCTCTGCAAACTAGCTTTTCGAATTATTCTTTTAATGGTGGCTTTTCCCATGTGCAGTTGCAAAGAAGTTCCAGTCTGCCTGCAGTCCAAAATCTGGATCATGATAATATAAAACTTTAAACGTACTAGGTCTATACACGTATGCCTATGTCTTATACAGTCAAGTGCAAAAATAAGTATCAAAATAATCCGCTCATAAATATGTTACGACGTTCTTATTACATAGAATTAGAGTGCACTGGGACATATTTTTGAACATTTTTGTGTGCACCTTATTTTGTCTTTGACTGTACAACAAAAACTGACACTTCCTTATATGACAAAATTTGATAAAATACCTGTACGAAACGAAAACCCACTATTAATTGGCAGATAAGCATAAATAAACAACTTAAGGTGCGATCAGACCGCAGCTTAAAATACGCTGACGCTGTGACGCGTCGTATGCGTACCGTTTTTGACGCATGCTCCACACACCGCTGCTTAAAATACGCTGACGCACCGTAAATTGATCTGCGTAAAAATCGCAAGAAATATTACACGGAGATCTTATGGGAGACACCACACCGGTGACGTAAAAGACGCAACTGTTTCGTAAATGAAGCGTTTTTTACGCAAAGATTTGCGAATCGGAGTTTCTCGGTAATTGTCGGTAACACTTCGTTTTTCACATAGAGATTATTAGATTCTAGACATACCTTTTAAAAAAGGAAAACATTAAACCGACCATGCAACAATACTGATTAGCACATCAAATAATCTGAATGCAAAAAAAGACAAAAACTTGTTTTGATTTACTCAAATTTGAATGATAGTTGTGAAAATCAGTATTTTTATGTTTTTTTTAATATACACATACATACATACATCCTCACGCCTGTATTCCCAATAGGGGTCAGAGCACACGAAACTAATAAATTCCATGTGCCACTTTTAGCAAATTTTAGAGCTTTTTCCTTAGTCAGACCCACGGGTGGAAAAGGGTTGATGACATTCTTAAGCCGGCACCACATGGCATTTTTTTTTAAATACTATCCTTTAAATATGTTTTGGTATTAATAATAATTTTAATATTATACATCTTCGATTTCATATAATTCGCTAATTATGTTCCACTACTGTGTTACTGTTGATAATTGAATGATGAAAAACAAATAAGTCGATTCTACTTACGAAACTTCTTAGGTCTACTATTAATTAATGTCTTCGTGGCGAATGATTGACATTTTTATTTTTTCCCAATAACTGTTAGGTGAACAAAAAAGTATAAATGGACAGTGAGCTTACTTTAGCAAACTGACACCAAAAAGTCGGGTCAAGTCGAAAGTCGAAAGGATTGTACTTAAGGATGTTGTATATATACGATACATTTTTAAGCTCAATTATTTTCTACAACCTCAAGGAAAATACACTATTCAATAGACCGACGTAACCTTAAAACATATATATACATAATGGAAAATTATTAATATTACCGAGGTATTATTAGCTAACATTTATTTCTCATACCTTACTAATAATGTACTTCATATTTGAAAATAAATCATCAATCTAAAGGAAAATTCACTGGCAGTATCTGTCATGCTTTTGAAAAAGAATCCGCTTCGGAGTATGAAAATTTTAAAATGAAAAAATGTTACTTTTTACGTTATTACACTTTTACGAATACTCATAAAACTAAAATAATTTAAAAATAACCAACCTGTTATTCTCATCAGCTTCTAATGCTAATAGAAGAGCTTCTTCCTCTTCAGATGACATACACAGTCATGTTGCTGTCATGGTTGCAGTTGATCATGTACTTAATATTATATTTAGGTATCTGAAGCATGATTTTGACGCAGTGTATTTTAAGCTCCGGTTTGGAAGGTTTGCGTCAAAAAAGATTCGCGTGAAGCACGTCACTACGATTTCGTACCGTGAGCGTATTTTAAGCAGCGGTTTGGGGAGCATGCGTCAAAAACGGTACGCATACGACGCGTCACTGCGATTTCGTATCGTGACCGTTTTTTAAGCTGCGGTGTGGTCGCACCTTTAATCGTACTAATTGTTTTGGGCAATATTCACGGTTTTCGAAAAATCATATCTTCTTAACTAGCTAAAAACCGCTATAAAATCTACATGCCACGTAAATTTAAGCTTATGATCTACCATTTGATGGAAAATTAAACATTTTATTCACACTGAAACCTACATTTTTCAGCGGCCAAAGTGGATATCGACAGTAGAAAGGCTAATTGGCTTAAGTGACACTTTGGGCGATATTGAGTTATTTATATCATCGGAATCGGCAGATTTTTCTCCGTCGATTGAGCTCGGTTTCATAGCAATCAGACGATTTTGATGGCGGTTAACACTTCTGAAATTTGGTACAGCGATATAAAAATCAAGGCATGAAGCAACACAAAAAATTGCATTTTTGAATGAAACGTGACTTGACCCACAAACATGTTTGGTTGGTTCCCACTTAAGTGGTTTTTACTTTCCCAACTTTGCCATTCGTTTTGATTTGAACCTTTTGGCTTTACTCCATCACACACGAGCATAGTCGTTTAAGTCAATTGAACTTCAACAAAAAAGTGCCACCATAGGCGTTTGAAGCATTTAGCCTCCATTTAAAATAAAAGAAGCATGTCGCTTGAACCATTTAGCTCTTCCCAATTTTTTAGGGCATGGGTCGCTTCAACCAAATACGTAAAACCCTAAACCATAAAATGTATGTTACTTCAGCATTTTGAACCTCTTTTTAGAGATGAGAATGTCGGTTGAAATAGAATATTTGTTTGACCTGTGTCATTTAAATCCTTATAATAAAATCATAATCCATCATATCAGTCTAGCTTAAATCATCAAAAATTTCTATGAGAAACTTTTGACTCGGCGGTACAATCACACTCTTGCCGCCGTCGGTGCTTTTTGAGCCGCTCGCCTATAACTACCGCCGCCCGCCCCCCGCGCGGGCGCGTCAATCACTTGTAGTCTGTGCCAGTAGGCGCATGTGCCGTAGTGATTTGTGTGTGATACTGAAATCGTGTATTTCACATTATGAAATAACTTAATTATTTTCATTGTTATTTCTTGATTATTTAATAATAATTAAAGTTTAAGTCTAAATACTTACCTACTTACGTATTTCTGCCGCTTATATTGTAAAAAAAAACTGACTACAGATATAATACAAATTAAGATTAAAAAATGTAACGTAACTATCAAAAGCATAGTAATAAATTAATTAAAGATCTTAGGGAAAAAGATCATTTTTTCCAATAAAAGCGACAAAAAGATTATTGCGGATGAAACGCTGTAATCAATATCCGCAATTTTTCTAAGACTGATTCTGCCAAATAATTATCTAATTATGTTATTAGAAGCAAATTTTTTTCTTTATATAGCAATAAAAATTGAGAAAAACGATTTTCATTCATTTTGTTTTCTTTAGACCTGCAGACGCAGAGTAATTATACCTTTGTCTCTAAATATCCGAGCTTCGACCACCATGTTTAATCATATTCATATAATTCCTGAGATTTAAGCAATCCGTTTTTCAATGAGTGTGTGTCATTAAGTCAATTAGAATCGCCACTTATTATCATTAAAGAATCGCTTAAACTGTTTAGCCTTACTCCGTTGTATAGTAAAAATAGCGCTTAGCTCATTTAGCCTTCTTTTTAAAAAAGTGCACTTGTACACTACAGTCATTTGACTTACCTCCGCGGCAGACGCTGTTGGTATTTGAAACAATTAGCCTTTCTCTCATTTTTAGCAGATTTGTCTTAAGCGACCTTTATTTCGAGACATACTAAACTAATTTTATCAAGGTAGGAACCAAAGTATGCGCCTTTATATCTTGAATATTTGATGGCAGTTGCGTTACAATATACCTGTTACTTTTTTTGTAGCGATTTTTTTTCTAAAAAATAAAACTTTAAACGGCTCTTCTGTAAAGTTCATAAAATGTCGGTTAAGTCAATTAGCCTTTCTACCGTCGATATGTTTTAATTTTTCTCAAATTTCGATATGCTATTTGTATACCAAAAATACATTTTGAGGACTTGAAATGGACATTAGTTGCTTAAAATGCCATGATTTAAAAACAAACAAAAAATCTCAGCCGGGGGTCTACTAGGAAACTCAGAATTCCAGTCTGAAAACTACGAAAATGAGCATATTTATACAGATTTATTTATAAATATTATTGTCTAGCATAGGTTTCTCAACAGAGTTTGAACCTAGTTTATTATTACTTATTCGTATTGCTGAACTAAATCAATCAATTTAAGCCGAATGTCTACAAAGTCGTGTATAATAAAGATTGTTTTATAGATAACTAATCAGCTGAAGAGGTAAATTTAATCAAGAATAAATAAAATGAACAAATGGTATTATTTAAAAATGGTATTTCTATTATTTAATTCCTCAAGTCATTACTGTCAGTTGACAAAAAACTCGTTACCACGCTGGTTTTGGTTGTGGCGCCACTTACAGGCCCAATTCCAGCAGGACATACCGGCCCATGGTTCATCCGTATAGAACACTTGTCCATTCTGGTACATCTGTAACAATTTCATGTTGGTCAATCAAGGCTAAGGACTCCATTAATAGAACATTATTATTATTAATAGAGGCCGGGACGAAAGGGGTTGGCGGCCGAAGACATATAGGCTGAGAGAGATATAGAGCATAGGTTTGAGGCGTTCAACCTCATATTTCCCGCTGAGGTATGTAAAGTGCTATTAGTGCTTTTCTCAAACATGCAATGAAATAAACAACAAAAACATCAAAGTTTTATTTTTTTATATGGGTCAATCACTTTTTTTTTGTTTTTATGTGACACTACTGAATAATATTTTTTTTTATTGTATTACTTAACATTCATGGATTATAAGGTATACAACATTAAATAAGACTATTAAACAACAATTGACCAAAATATCAAATAAATAATTTTATAATTTGTACTAAATTTATTGGTTTTCTAGGAGACACATTTTCACTTCCATACTAAAATGTCATGTCACTGCGTAAACTTTAAGAGTGAAATACCTTTTTGGTAAAAAAAAATCCCACTGTAGCATTTAATGTCACAGTCTTTTTCAATAAAACATTGCGTTAACTATCTTTTAACGCAAAGTTTAAGCAAGAAAAGTAATTACGTTTTTCAAGAATATAGTTTTAAAAATTGTAACTGTCTACTAACAAAAAACAAGTTCTCCCCGACTCACCGAGTCAAAAGTATGCAATAAATGGCGTGATGCCGCACAACATTGACTCGACCAATAGAAAACCGATCTGAGAGTCACGTGAGTCGGTCCGCCATTAGAACGGCAGTTGGTTGTATCTTTCATTTCGTCCGGAGCTCTGATACAGGTAAGGTGGCTTTATTCTATTTCTCCTGACTTACTGCGATTTTACGTATTTTTTTACGAATTTGGTTCAAAACTATAGTTTAATACATGGCACTGGGGTCTGATATTGTTGAGAAACCTATTTATTGTCATCATTTGTTTAGATTAGGCTTTTATCTGGATTAAACACGAGTTTATCTCCTGGGTCACCAGTCCACTTACTGACTTTTTCGGTGACCCAAGAGACAATGTTGGTAAGACAAGAGACACGCACTTCTTTTTCAGAGTTTTAATGCCTTTACTCACAATAAGTTATTAAATCATTGCTATTTATAGTACGTAAATGTATTTGCAATATCAAAAAATTTCATTTTTGTTTACCCATTGTTTCTAATAAGAGTATCGATTCATTTTTACTTCTTATTTTTCTGATGGCAGCGTATATCCATGCCAAGCATATTCAGACTATCTTGTAAACCAAGAGGAGTGTTCTGAAGAGTTGGAACTGGGTGGAAGGAAGACGTTTTGGTGGAGAAAGCGCACACTTGAGTCTTTTTGGCGTTGAACTCGACCAAGTTATCGGAACCCCATTTGCAAATAAGATCCAGAACCCGATCTAGCTCAACGACAAGATCGCGTTTATCGCCAATTTCTGCCCTGCTTGCCCCAGGCCGACCGAGATAACGCCCATGGATCGTACTGTCATCTGCATAACAATGAATGTTTCCTAAAGGAAGTAAGTCATTGATATGCAGAAGAAAGAGGGTATAGGCGATAAAACGGAGCCCTGAGGGACGCCAGCATTCACTGTCACGAACCGCGAATCACACCCAGACACGGATTCTGCGCTCATACAGGAAGTCAGCAATCCATTTGCTTAACTGGACAGGCAGGCCATTCGCAGGAAGCTTGGAGAGAAGAGCTTTGTGCCAAACCCGATCAAAAGCCTTGGCGATGTCGAGACTGATCGCCAAGGCCTCGCCGTGTTTGCCAATTGCCTCCCTCCAGAGGTGCGTGACATACGCTAGAAGATCACCCGTTGATCGTTTCTGCCTCAAGCCATACTGCCGAATCATACAAAAGGGAGTGATCTTCTAGGTAACGGATCAATTGGTCGTTCATAATCCGCTCCATCACTTTGCAAAACACTGAGGTTACAGCAATGGGGTGGTAGTTAGATGGGTCTGAACGGGGTCCTTTTTGGGGACCGGCTGCACATTAGCCTCTCTCCAAGTTTCCGGAATGCTACCAGATGAGTACGAAAGACTAAAGTGGCGCGTCAATACCGGAGACAACTCTGCTGCACATTTCCTGAGTACGATCGCTGGGATACCGTCAGGACCACTGGCTTTTTGGATGTCAAATGACCGGCGTACATCGCGATGCCTAAAATGAATTTCGGTCATCACGGCACCACAGGAAGGTATGGATGTTGGTGGCATAGAGCAGCCATCAACACGAGAGTTCACAGCAAAGAGGCTAGACATGGGATCGGCTTTCTCTTGCGCCTGATGAGCTAATGAACCATCTGGTAATCTCAGCGGTTTCAGCGATGGTTGGCAGAAATTTGACTGCCCAGTTTTTGCCAGACGCCAGAAACTTCGCGACCCAGTTGGGTGCGAGACTAGCTCCAATCCAAACCTACGTTTGCAACGCGCTGGGCGTCTGCTCTAATATACGCCCTCTTGCAGACCTTGGTGGCAGTATTGTAAGCTGATTTCAGCGAAACAATGTCGGGATCATTACAGGCGCGGCCCCTGATCCAAACTCGAACCGCCACCTGTTTGTTGTTAATAGCTTCAGCGCACGCGCTATTGAACCAGGGTCGTCTATGCCTCTTAATGACTGCATCGGAATAAGGAATGAAGTATTCCATTCCTAGACCGATCTCGCCAGCAATAGACGCAGCACTGGCTGAGGGATCCTTCTCGCTAAAGCAGCGTTGCATCAAAGGAACGGACGCGAAATAGTCACACATACCGTCCCAATCTGCTGACGAGTAGTGCCATATTCTGTGCTTTACCGCCGGCGATTGAGGTATGGCTGCACTGGGTACTATACTGGATACCAGGCAGTGGTCAGAGGAGCCAAAGAAAAAATAATTTCCGGCAAACAACTACATCTTATGAAAAAAGACTATAAAATGTGTCATATTCTCATATAAATCACGTTAGTTTCATTAAAAAGTCTTCCGAGTCACCGATTTGTCTCTTGGCTTACCAAATCGTACATTAAAAAAGTCTCTTGGATTACCGTGTTGTCTCTTGGGTCACCAACGTGTCACAAGTTTAATTAACATATGTTTAAATTGTTCTATGCAATTGTAAGAGTTATATCTTAACTTTTAAAATAAATGGTGATTAAAACAAAAGGAGACGTCAGAGTTACGATATATGTTTTATTGGTATTAGTTAACACTAATTAAAAGAAAAGTTTTTGTATGTTTTTGTTACAAGTGACTCAAGAGACATAACTAATAGATGTTATTTTCGACTTATATCATATTTCGCCATAATTTACATGTGTTAATAACAAAAAAGTGTATATGTACACATCACACTAGTCAGACATGTGTTAACATGCTATTTTAGTGAATTTTCCGTGGTTACCCAGGGGACGACTTCATAGCCCAAATTACGTTTACCGTCATATAAAATAACGTTATAATCAGAAAAGTCCGCTGCAGCTTCTCGAATATAAAAGTGTAATATATGTGCCATGGTATAAACATATAAAAATTGAAAAAAAATTAATTTTATTTTTTGTTTTGTTCTTCACGAAAAGACAACAAAAAAGTGATCGACCCATATGCATAGTATTGTCATGATACCTGTGCCACACATTTATAAGAATTAGAATTAAATAAAAACTGGCCAAGTGCGAGTCGGACTCGCGCGCGAAGGGTTCCGTACCATTATCAATTTATCATGAAAAAGTTTTTAAACACAAGCCTTTATAATAAACCAAAAAGAAGAAAATAAACCATGACAATGACATGAAAATAAACCATGACATTCATGAAATCCATGGTTGTTTAAACCTTACTAGTAGGTACCTAACAAACCACAAAAGGATTGAGTTTAGCTGATCAATAGATGTGTTGTCAGCAAAAGTATGATATATAGTATAAACAAACATTATACATAAGCTGTTTATTTACATTCGTTCCAAATTTCTATTTTGTCGCAGTTGAGGCCCAAAAAAATTGCGCGACAAGCTTTCAATCTGGAATGGATAGAATATAAATAAACTGCTTGTGGATAATGTTTATTTATGCATATATCATACTTTTGCTGACGACACATCTATTTATCAGCTCAACGACTTAATGTCTATATGGAGGATGCAACTGTTCCATTAGCTCGGGAGTTACTGAATAGGATCCATGACGTTAACTTAATGCCAGCTCGAGTGGAAGCTGAAAATAACCTCAGTAGGCGTAACGGTAATTGGAAAATTTTGAATGAAAACAATTTTCCACAGTTTCCTGGACTCGACATGGCATATTTGAAGGAACTGACTATTGGTACCTACCAAATCAATTTAAGTCCCGCATACATACAAGACAAACTGCTCATGGACAATAATGACGTTTTTGAGTTCGATGAACTGAATGAGCATGGTCTAATCCGTTTAAGAATACGCTCGCGTTTCCGAAACGCAGTGAAACACCAATTGTAGATAGCGTTTCAGAACGAAACACAGGAACCTATTTTAGCATATTATTGTATGTGCAAAACTGGGGCAACAACTATTGGTTGTTGTGCTCACGTTGCCAGCGTCGTATGGTACCTGGGTTATGCACGACATCAACAAGGTGTCAAATACCCGAGTACAGCATTATTGAACTACATACTGGACTGTGCGAATGTCAATGAATAGAACATAATACATAACACATAACATGTTAAAACTGTAAGATTAAAAAAATGAAAACATGTAATTTTTTGATAGATAATTTATACAGTTTGGTGTGCAAATAAAGAATATTGTATAGCATATAGACTGATTACTTACTCTGACGCGTTTTTCTTTTAATTTACTCTTAACTTTTTATTACATTGTTTTTGTAATCTCAACTCATAGAAGGGTATAAAATCAGTCAAAACTTTGAAAGGGTCTCGGAAACCGTGGTAGCACCCATAGAGAATTTTGTTCAGGGCACTGACTTCTACACAATATCAAAATCCCAGCCCATTTAACTGAAACCACATTTTCCATGCTTTAGGCCCGGGGTCCAATAATTACTTTAGCATTTATAGTTTCTGAATAAATCGGCTGTGACAAACGGACAGACGGACATGACGAATCTATAAGGTTTCCATTTTTGTCATTTTGGCCACGGAACCCTAAAAAGAGTACTTTTCTGCCCTAGGCCTTCAAGATTTGTATTAAATTCCATTAACGATTTTCGTCCTAGTCGCACCTGAAACATCATACTTCGCAGCCTATTATAAGGAACATAACTACAGTATTCTATTATTGCATGTTTGAGAAAATGCTATTTATGTGGTATGATCGGTCTGAGACAGAGACCATAAGACACTACATACAAAGATATGTTCTTAGGAACCATGTCACCGATTTTGACAAAAACAAAAATAACATTTGAAAAAAATAACTGTGCTTGTCTTTTACATCATAACTATTTTTTTTTTCAACATTGGCTAATGCGATTCACTTGAACTTTTGGAACAATCATATATACAGGGTGGCTCATTCAAATCGGTCAGTATGGGAAAGTCTGAAACTATAAGACATACGAAGATTTGTTCTTAGGAACCATGTCACTGATTTTGATAAAAAGAAAAACTGCGTTGCTAAATATTACAAAAAAAAAACTTTTTTCTTAAGATTTACACAATAAACACCTAGTAAAATAAATTTAAGTACGTGAAAATAATGAATTCCATTCATTTTAGACATCATGTTTCTTAGAGACATTTACTGCTTAAAACTGATGACTGCTTGAAACAAACGATATCTGAATAGAAACAGTGTAAGTTAATTTTTTCAAAACAACCGGGTTCGATTCCCTGGCTGGGTACAGTGTTTTTTTCAAATGCATGAATGCAGGTTTTCTTTTTATCAAAATCGGTGACATGGTTCCTAAGAACAAATCTTCTTATGTCTTATAGTTTCGGACTTTTCCATACTGACCGATTTGAATGGGCCACCCTGTATACATGTAATAGTGTAGATAAAAATCTTGGCTAAAAGTAGGAACTTTTGAATTTTTGAAGTAATTGTGAAAACACAAATCAAATAATTTATTAACAAAATATTTTAATTTGTACTTTTATTTGTTCCCCAGTACTCACACTACTTAATACTAGACTAGCGGCCCATGCTGAAATATGGGTAATTTGAACCACCAGGTGACCTATCTAGAACGATATAAGACCATAAAATAATAAGATTCAGCACTATGCCGTCACTTGTAAGCTGTCCAACTGAATGCTGGTGAGAATTTAAAAGTACAAGTAAACCACTAATTGGAGTTCGAGGCCAAAGAATCTACGAAAATATTACCACAACAATTAAATGTTCTTGCAATAGTAAATCTTTATTTTCTAAAAACAGACGTTTAGATATCTTATTTATTGGTAATTTTAATTCTTTAATTTTAGAAACAACATTATTTACTTATTTTCACGTAAATATGAAATAATATTTTAATAAAAACTTAATTATCCGCAATTATTAGTAACAAAGTTGGTATTGCGCTGGTATCACCTCAGGTGTTAATAACATTTGGTACAGCAATTTAAGTACACATTGTATTGTAGCGTGCTTTATGTTCACTTTTCGTATTCGTAAAATTCCTTTGACCTACAAATTTCTTTGGCAGTGCTATAGTTCTCCATTTAAATTACCATACAGATCTAACGTTTTGTAAAAATGTGACAAACTCATTTTAAACCTTAAAATAAGCGACAGTAAGTTCAGGACTCAACACTGATGGTGTTATAAAGGACTATCGGCTTTTATGGGAGTGTACTCGATTTTTACCCAGGACTCAGGAGGATAAAGTGATGACGAAGACAAATAAGAAACAAAATACAAAAAATGCTTTCATTTTACATTTTCAAATTTCTTTCCCATATAATTTTAACCCATAATAAGGCAGGGGGCTTAGTAATTTAACCATACTGTCTTAATAAATATGGCACGCTGTTGTTTGTGTTCAATGGTAATTCAACTTCTTTTTAAAATAGGCTTCGAAACGTTGGCTCTTATCATTTTAAGTTCTTTACAAGAAAATTTTGTCATATCAATGTTAGTTAAGAGAAACGAAAAGTTATTAGGTATTTACGTGTTTTTAAGAAAATCCTAGTTACTAAACAAAAAGGCGTACAAATTTACAGAGGTATGTAATGTTTTGTTTTATTAGGAATTATTTTAAATAAATAAATGAAATAACAAAAAGGTTGTCGAAACCTGACAATTTTATTTGACAATGACATAAGAGACTTTGACAGATTTGACAATAACGCATCTGTCGTAGTTTCGTTGGCCTCGAACTCCAATTAATGGTATAGAGTGAGTACATTTTGGTCATATATTTTTGTACGGCATTCTTACCACCGATAGATCCATGAAAAATAATAAGAAAACGCACAGTGCCGTACAAAAATTGTGCGGCATTATTTTTAATAGTAATTTTGAGTGCTAGATAATGTTTTGGAACCGAAGCCGTACTTTTTCAAATCACCACCTGGACTACGGAAAGACCCTCGATTTTTTCCCCTTGACGCATGATTTTTGTACGGCGTTGCGGAATAATGGATTAGAAGCAGTATTGAAATAGAATGACACAGATGCCGTACAAAATCAAATGGCTAAATTTACCCTGGTGATTGTCGGAAAATAAAAAAAAAATCAGAATCTATCGGTGGTATGAATGCCGTACAAAAATATATGACCAAAATGTGCTCACTCTACCTGTACTTTTAAATTCTCACCATCAGTCAGTTCGATAGCTTACAAGTGACGGCATAGTGCTGAATCTTATTATTTTATGCTCTTATATCGTTCTAGATAGGTCACCTGGTGGTTCAAATGACCCATATTTTTTTCAGCATGGGCCGAACTGAATTATATTGAAAATAAAATATGTCGCAGGCCTTCATATATATAGACAATCACATGACAAAGAACTGTATACAGTGTGTGTCTTTCATAGCCACATTGCTTTTAAGTAACGATAGTTTAAAGTGTTGTTAACTATTTTATTAAAAATATATAACGATTGCCTTTATTATTTAAGAGTAATTAAATTAAAAAAAAATCTCGAGCAGCAATGTAATGCAAACATTTATTTGACGTTTCTGAGAGGAAAAGCTAAGCTCTGAAATGGAATTCGAGATCAAAAATGTAAACAATCTATGACAATGACATGACATTATAAAGTCAATGTTAAAGTGACATTCCAGGGGTATAAAACTTTTTATTTTTTAACACCTTTATAAATTAACGTCGCATTTTGAGATGGGTTATTTTATTAATTTGCACACTTACAAACTATCCTTACAGGTGCCAAACCTAAGACAATTCTTGATGTTTAGGTGTAGATACGCGAAAGTCTAAGTATGTTCGATACACAAGTATCACAATTAACTAACATATTTTTGGACATGACTATAAAAAACATACGGCTGAGTGGTCACGGTTCCTGATTACAAAAATAATACCGAGAAAATTTGCTAGAATGATGTAAATAATAAACATAATCAATGTTTGAAAATCAATGTCGTGTTACTTTAATCTTTGGGATAGTTGGGGAACAAATTCCAGTCTTCATCTATAGGTGCGTGCAGACCGAAAGAGCATTCGCTGTTCTAGCGCCCGTTCTAAGAAATCAACCAATCACGTTTTGTGTACCGATCGAATTTCGTAGAGTGGGAGGTTAGAACACTTAGAACAGCGAATGCTCTTTTAGTTTAACCGCACCTTATAGTTACAACCGAATCCATTTCTATAAAAAAATTAAAATGATTGATTTGTAGGTAAAAATACTAAAATCTGTATTCATGTACTTTGTAATGCTAAATATTAAGAGTTTTTATGAATTCATAAAAGAGTCATTTGGAGCACCATCTTGTTTTGATTTTTTCAGTACATTGTTATAACTGCGAACCAAATGTTTAAAACTTCTTATCATTGCCAGTAGTATAAATTAGACACCCTACATTTTATTAAAACTAGAGAAATATATGATTAAAAAAATTATGTATAATATTAAAAATTGGTAAAATATTTAAAAACTATACGTACCGTCAATGACTGCAAATGCGCATTTTTTTTTAATATTTCAATGATTTTAGATTACCCACCTCTCGCGATAATTTTTTTGTGCTGGTATACCATTTGTTTACATTTTTGATCTCCAATTCGATTTCAGATTTTAGTTTCGTTTCCATTTTAATTCGATCAAATCATTAAAGTAACTGCATGTGAACTGTTGTCGACGTTAACTTATGTACTGAATTATCCATTACTAGAAAACACTACAATTTAAAACATGCGAGATTTTCACTACACTAGCACAACAAAACATCAACAATTCTTTCTGTGTCTTACTGTCTTAGCCACAGGACATTTTCAATCGTATTATTCACTGAACTAGACTGATATCAAAAATCACTGCACATACATTATCACTTCTTAGAAATCACATTACCTAGTTCAAATATTTTCATTAAATTTATTAGGAAAGTCTGTTGATCAACAAACTTGATGTTATCTTGACACTTCAACTCAATCAATGTGAAGTTTTCAATCGGTACATAAACAAAACGATTATCTGATTCCGCCTTCTTAGTTAACACAAAATTACCTAGCGCTTAATCGTCTCTGTCGCACTTATAAGAAAGAATAACAAAGACGGAAAACTACAATACGCTACTCAGCGATAGCGATTGGCAACTTGGCTAGGCACCCTGGGCTGTTAAGTCCTTTTCTTATGAACAAGGGTCATGATTTTTGACGGACTTGTCATCGAAAAGTGTCACCGACATGTAGGTTGTAAAGTAATTAATTGTAATAGTCAGGATGTCACTAAGAGCGAGATTTCAATTAAATCTTATGTCAATTGTTAGGTTTAATTTATTAGTTATTACTGATACATTGCGTGCCGAATTAATTTGTATGAAATTTTTTTTTTTAATACTTTAACTAAATATGCTAATTTCAGTTCATTAAGACTTGTACTTTCATCCCTTAAAAGCAATGTCGTTATGAAAAACACACACTGTATAGGTGTCGCTCGACGCGACTTCACGAAAGTTAGATATAAGTCTGTTTCCCAGTCTTTTACCCAAGATTTTTTATTGACATTATTCAATATTATTTAAAAAATAATTCGGAAAAAGGGTAGATTCTCTATGCAAACACAGCTACGTTTTTCGTGACAGTACGGTATACCGGTACCCGGCGATAAAGTATGAACATCTGTCTCTAGAAAAAGACTCGTCTTCATAGATCATTGTCATTGACGTCATTGTCCCTCTGTAAGTGACGTGTTTGCAATATTTATTTGTCTCTTTCCAAAAACCGATGTGCTATTTTTATCGCCTTAATTTTAAATGTGTAATTTCAAAATAAGAACGTAAAACTACTTTTTCTCAAACATGCAATGAAATGTTGTAGTTACGTGCCTAAAAAGTGGCCGGGAAGTACTTCGTTGCCGGCCTAGGCCGGCAAGTACCTCTTTTTTAATTTTCATTTGACATAGGGTTGTGACCTGGCATCTTGGCTTTTAGCCAATAATTATCTGTACCTAAGTAATATTAGTATAAAAAAAATGATTGGTTAATTTTTGCAGTTATAATTAGGTATTTAAATTAAATCATTTAAATTAAATGTACAATAACTACTCAAAATAATATTTAAAAAGCAGTATTATACGGCGCGATCCGTCGGCCCCGATCACTGCATGAGATTAATTGGACCCAACCGACCGCGTCGTCTAATACCGCTTTTTTAAATTAAAAATTTGCAACACTCAAACAGGTCAATCTTAAAAAAAAAACGTGTTTCAAAGACTTGGTTATGTAGTTGACTTATAATTTCTTAGAAGGAAGATACATTTTTTTGTTTCATTTCATTGCATGTTTGAGAAAAGCATTATACATACATATTGATTCTAATACAATAGTAATGTACTATTGTATTAGAATCAAGCTTGCTGCGGACTCAAATTGTCTTAAGTTCTCAATTGAAATACTTTTCCTACCGTTACGTTACGTATACAATAGGATCAATAATAAGTACCTAAACTGTCAACACCACTAAAAAGTCAACGATTTTGAGCTTTATTCTAAATTGTATACGTGTTATTATCATCAAGCCCTTGATGTCTACATAACAAATGATTGATTTGTTTAAAACGTTAGTTATTATATTAATACTGACGAATGATAGATCTGAACTTTTGTAGGTAACTGCGTCGTAACCGAAACGTAGCACAAAGTTCATTGAGAATATGGAGAAAATGCATCGCACGTCTGTGGTCGCGGGTATAAAGTAGCGGTACGGGCCGCACCAGTAGGAGATCTTCGGTTCGTATTCTACAGACTCAGGAAATTCCTCACGAGGGTTAATTCTGAAATTAATTAGATATTAGAATCACTAAAGAGAAACGTATATTTTTAAAAGCAAATGCCGTTACTTTGTTACTGACTTAAAGAGCAATATATTGTGACATAGTAAAAAATCGGATGTCACCAGTTTAACACACCATATGGGAATTTCGGTGTGAAATATTATTTTTGTACAGTCGCCACTATAAAGGATGTCCCAAAAAAAATAATGCTAGGTTTTTAAATCGACGAAAAATACGTATTTCTTGTTCGAATTTATTATTTCTTAATTGAATCATACAGGGTGGGCCATAAGTTATTTTACATTTCAAACCAAATCAAAATGAAAACTAATTACACCAGATGAAAACCGTTTATTAATTATGAAAACACATAAACAGGGAATTTATTTTTTAAAAATTACATCATCCATATGTGTTTTTTCATTATTTTGGCATTGCTGTAACCTGGAGCGAAAATTTTCAGTGACGTCCTGACAAGTTTTTGCATTTCCTCGCGAATACGTTGCTTCAATTCCTCAACAGACACTGGGTTGGTCTCAAAAACTTTACTTTTAAGGTACCCCCAAAGAAAAAAATCTATTGGGGACAGGTCCGGGCTGCGAGGAGGCCAGTTAATGTCACCTCTTTTGCATATCACTTTTTGGCCGAAAATTTCTCGAACTGCACTCAATGAGTTATTGGAGGTGTGACATGTAGCCCCGTCTTGCTAAAACCACGATTGTTGATTAAAACCATCAAAATCCTGTAGCGAAGGAGCAAAAAAGTTTTGTAACATGACAATATACCGCTCTGTATTCACTGTAACAGTGCGTCCTCTTTGGTCTTCAAAGAAGTAGGGTCCAATAATGCCTCTTGCTGACAAAGCTGCCCATACAGTAACCTTGGGTGAATGCAGGGGTTTTTAATGCTTCAATTTTGGATTGTTGTCACTCCAATACCTGCAATTTTGTCTGTTGACATCCCCGTTAAGGTGGAAGTGTGCCTCGTCTGAGAAAAAAATGGTTTTAAAGCTGGTAAACCTCTCTAGCATTTCGTTGGCAAACTGCAGCCTGGTACCGTGATCTTGAGGCATAAATGCCTGTACCATTTGGATTTTGTACGGATGAAAACGTAAATCTTTAAGAATAATGCGGTTTAAAGACGTTCTGGGCACATTTAAGACGCTAGACCGCTTTCGAGTAGAGAGTCTGGGTTGTTCACGAACAGACGCTCTTAAACGTTCCACATTTTCGGGATCTCTTGATGTCCTAGGTCGGCCGGATCGTGGTTGTTGTAACGTTGAACCTGTCTTTTCGAATTTCTTAACCCAACTTTTAATCAATTGAATCGATGGAGCTTCATTTTTATGCCGTTTATTGTAATGATTGCAATATTTTCGTTGCGATATAGTCAAAGAATCGTTATTTTTGTAATACTCGCGTACGCAGAACGCACGTTCGGTTGTGCTCCGGTGAAGGACGCCATGGCACTAAACTCCCATTGACCGCTCTTTCATTTCGTAACCCCGCCGCCCTACCCCGCCGCCGCTACCCGACGCAGCTACCGATTCAAAAGTTAACGGACTTTTTGTCCACCCTGTATAAAACAAAGAATAGGGTTTATTATGGTAAAGCATGCGGAAAAATTACATCGCACTCCTTTGTTCCAATTTTCTATAAAATTTGCATTAAATATAGGTTAATTCCGTTGCTGCAGTATACCCTCCTTCAAACCATGGGCGATCGAGAGCTTGCTGACATAGAACTTTGACTATAAAGAACCCCATAAGAAATAAACAATTATATTAAATGTCCGGGATTCATTGAAATTAAGGGAAAACGGCCAGAAAATGGGATAAAACCGTTTTTCATCAAGTAGACCAGGGCTGCAGGGCGATTTGCAATTACATTGCTTAATCCTATTCTGTGTACTTTATGTATCAGGGGAAAAAAATGGAATTGGTCAAAAAAGTATGCTTTTTCATTAAATTTAAATCTTGCGTTATTTTTGGGACATCCTTTACATAAGGCCATAAATATCGGATCACGACTATTTCCAAGGTACCTACTATAGAACACGTTCCGATATTTATGACCACCTGGTATTGTATACACGGTGCTCGCGAGCATTGCGAGAGATTATAACTATGCATTCTAGACGCCAAAACATACAAAAAATGTTATGTGACCTAATGTGAACTTTTTATCATAGCAATGATTCGTCAAAATGTTTTATTTAAATTTTAGTGACAGGTCGTTGTCTTATTTTTTGACGGTCAGGCACAAGGTGTAATATTAGAATACATTGTGGTAGCATTATAATCAAAAAGAAGTATAATGAGTTACGTCAAAAAACTTATTTCGAGATAAGGTTGATTAATAATCAATGATTATCTCTGAATCAAAACCGAATCTAGGCAATTTTATAACATTAAAGACTCTAAATATGACCATTAAAATAGCATAAGATTTCTTGCCATGCTCGCGGGCACCCTGTATATATTTATAACGGTGGCTGTCCAATCAACCAATAGGAAACCCTAGGCCACTCGCACATGTGTAAAGGATATTATTAATAAAAGAATAAACTCAAAGTCCGAACCTGTATAATTTATTTATTTTATCACTTTAAATCATTCCAATAATAAGTAGCAAAACGCTCAGACCAGGGATTGTACAAGTATTTATTAATTAGCTAATTTTATCAACAAAATACAGTAAGAGATCGTTAACAACTAAATTAGAAAACAAGCTTCTACAAGACTAAGATAGCGTTATTTATTCACTACATTTTATTAATGCACATTAACAATTAACTTTTACAACATCAAGGCATTTAGAAATGAAACTCTAGAATAAATGAGCAATATACGGACCTAGGTCATTTAGCACTAATAAGGATAGAATAAAAATCCGTTATTTAATTATATTTCAAATCCAATAATTACATTTTAACAGTTATCATGACCATATAAGACTATAATTGAAATCAACTAGCCATTAGTTACATTATTCAAAAATAGAATACTAAGACGACATTGGAAACAACCGAAAGTATGAGTTTAATGATTAGGAGAATAAATTATCGAGAACCAAATTCGTAATTACGTTATTTTAAAACATGACTTTTAAACTCATAACCGTCATAATATCGTTAGCTATACACAAGCAAACAATTGCAAAATAACCACCAAATTCTATAATTTATCAATACATGCGCAAAAGCAATTATGTTAATTTAAATATTTAAACTAAAAGTACTTATCTTTTTTACACAAGTAGCACTACACTTTAACACTTCTTTTCTTATGAAAGTCTCCGAAAATAATGTAACGGAAATGTAGTTTTTCAGACGAATGAGTACAGGTCTCCCTCCAACTCTGCATTATCTCCCATTGGATATTGTTGTCTCCGCCAATCACGTTAAGGCACGATTGGTGCGAACGTCGCTGATTGGTCCATTTTAGCGGGAAGCTACCGCCACAGCAGCGCCAACCTAGCGCCATCTTGCGGCCGTGGTGAGTACGAGCGTGTGAAGTAGTGTGATAGCAAAGATGTAGCTCGACTGTGTGATCGTGGCGCCATCTCGGGACCGCTACTTGGAGGCTGACGAGGTCATTATTCACACATGAGTGTCTTACAATTTGATTTGTAGCGTCACTGTAACATGATTCCTGAGTGCCCTAGGATTCGAATTGGTTAAAGATATATTCCTAAATACATAGCTATAGGTATGTATGGAGATTACTACTAGCAGTAAATTGTAAATACTGCCTTGCATACTTAATCGAATAAACATCCGGGAAAGATTCAACAGTGACAATATCTATCACTCGAATGGGAAACTAGTAGGGTTGTCAAGGTTTTTTGTAGTACATTTTTTAATTAAATAAATAAATATCTTAGGACATCATACTAGTACACATATCGACCTAGTCCCACGGTAAGTGAAGTGAAGTGGGTACCAGGCGACGATATTAATTATAATAGATAGATGCATATAGATACTTAAATATTTTAGACAGGCACGACCAAGGAACCAATATTTGTGATAAATAAATACACAAAGAATGCCCTCGCCGGGATTTGAACCCGGAACCACCAGCTTCGTAGGCCGGGTCACTACCAACTAGGCTACGGAGGCTGTTTAAATTGTAATTGGTAGCGCTGGCTTGGAGTAACATGGTGGTTTTTTTGCGTATTCAATAGATGGATATAGCTGCCATTGAAGACAAGTGTCTGTGCTTGTTTCCATGTATATTTCATAATGTTAGTTTCTGATTCTGCCTGCAATTCCCACACACACTTTAATGTACATACCTATGAGTCATCAAATGTGTAAGTAACACTTGTAATTATTGCTGCAATTGTAAATAAATAATAGGAGTATTTTACTCATAATCGAAGTGAAAAGTATAATTAATAATAGGTATTATCAGTCAGATTAGATTTGCAGATTAATTATATTCAGACTTAGTCAAATTTAAATAATTGCAAACATGCAAAGGCTTTGTACTACAGTGAGGATTTTTAAAGTTATATAAAATGTCAAATTAGCTAACTTGTATATGCACTGAGCATCACTCCAATTGTCATCAGAATGACAGTAGAGACCTTGGCTTGGGTCTTTGGCCTGGAATTGTTCAGCATGGGGTCCCACGTATGTCGTTTCTGAATGACGGTGGTAGAATCCTTGGAAGGCAAAGGCACCTGAGAAAAATATTTAAACTGGAATGGTTTGCTGATAATATCTTTGTCTCTGTAACTACTACGAGAACCGTTTGATAAGCCCTTTAAAAACGATTTATAGATGTTTTATTTCGTAAATGGCATTAACACGGCCAGTGTTCTGTCGAAAATTTTTGAGAAAAAAACAGATATGTGACTTTAATCGTTAGTTAACTGGAATCACCTACAGTACCGGAAAAAAATCTAGGTATCATATTGTGATATTTCTGTAAAATATTTCAAAATAGATGAAACCAAGGACTGAATTAGTTGATAACTAATCAAAAAAGGTTGTATTTTACAGACAAACGGGTCTTAATCGCGTAAACTTACGTTTAATTATATCCTGATCAAAATTTTAATCAAAATGAGGGGCAAGGAATCTCGTCCGCGTGGAATCCCGTGATTTACAAATGTAAGCGTGGTGAAACATCCATTTTTAAGCCATTGGATGTTGTGAGTGTCGTGTGTAGGCCTAGTGACAACCCTAGCCTAGAAGTGAATAATCAAGATCAAGTGCGGGTAGTTCGAAAAACTCGCGCAGCTCGAAGGTGTTGATACATTCTCTCGCCAGTCTGCCTGCGACCACGGGTGTAACGTCATGCCCAAAACGTCAGGATATAATTAAACGTAAGTTTACGCGATTAAGACCCGTTTGTCTGTAAAATATGAGTGATAATCGTGAAAGTTTAAATCAAAAAAGGTTGTATTGATTTATTTTAGGCCAAATATATGGTAACACGCCGGTACATATTTCATAAATCAATTTGAATTCCTATTTCTGGAACATAGCGTCTGTCACTTATAGTATAAAAGTCGATAAAAAACAGAACATTGTGCTAATTCGTAACAATATTTGTAAGAATTATCATTTCCGTAAAGGGAAGACCTCGTGGAAATAAAAACTCAACAGTAGCTTTGCAGGAAGCAATTATAATGGGGTACAAAAATGGCTTAACGCAATCGACGCTGGCTTGGCAATTTTAACTTCATCAGTCGACTATATCGAAAGTTTTAAAACGCGAAAAGCTTTACGGATGTGTAAAAAAGCTCAACAGACCTGGTCGCCCACGCTGCACATCACATTTGGTTGACCGCAAAATTTTGGGTGGCTATTCCCAAGACAGACACCGAGACAATCCACGATTCACGGTGAGCGACGTTTTGCGAGAAATATCGGCTGGAGATTCAGTTTCTGTGACCGTACGTACTTACGTACGACTTCGTACTCGTCGCCCTGTTAAGAAACCACTTATTTCGAAGAAGAATCGGACTGCTAGAAAAAAATATGCGAAAGAACATCTTTCTTGGACTGCCGAAATGTGGGAAAAGGTAATTTGGAGCGACGAATCCAAGTTTTTACTGTTTGGAACAGATGGAATTACGTACGTACGACGCCTCACCAATGCTCGCTATGATCCCAAGTACCAGCTCCCTACACTCAAGCACGGCGGCAGCTCCTTTATGGTGTGGGGCTGTTTCAGTGCAAGTGGCGTTGGTCCATTACATCGAATAAACGGCATTATGACGAAGGAAGTTTATGAGGAAATATTACCGAATGTTTTTCTTCCCTGGGCACGCCAAAATTTCGGCAGGGCGTTTATATTTCAACAAGATAATGACCCGAAACATTCATCGAATCTTGTGAAGCAGTGGTTCAAAAAAACGTAGAGTTAGGGTTTTGGAATGGCCCAGTCAGAGTCCGGACTTGAATCCAATAGAGAATCTATGGAAAGAGTTAGGACTTCGTGTGAGTGCAAGAAAAGCAAAAAATATCAATGAAAGATTTGAACAATTAAAGGAAGAATGGGAACGCATTCCAAATTCTTTCCTCGCAAAGCTGATTGCATCATTGCCCCGAAGATGACCAAGTTGTTCTTGATGCAAAGGGTTTAGGTACCAAGTACTAATCATATATTTTGATTTTCAGTCAAGGATCTGTTGTTTCGCTGTTTTTTATTGTAAATAAACCACTTACGCCACACCTAAACTTTGAGTTTTATTTATTTTAGGTACTTTTAAATAATTTTGTGTAAAACGAGTGTCTTTTATGATATCATATTAATTTAATATATGATTATACTCTCCATTTAAAGAGCTTTCATATGATATTAGTTGAGGCAAGTTTTGTCGATCACATATAGAAATATTTAATAAAAAAACAAATATGATACATTTTTTTCCGGTACTGTATGCATTTTTGAGAACTAAGGGAAAATCTAATTTGTTGCCGTTATTATTCTCATCAAATACATACAGTAAAATCAAGTGTTTTGGTTTTGTAATAAGTATTATAAAATTGTATAAAGCAACTGTAAGTTATCTCTGGCTGTGTACCTCTAAATGTGTAACAGTGCGGTTTACGTTCGCTGGCAAGAATCATCTGCGCGTCTTCTTGGCTGTGAGCAGAGGCGATATAGTAGGATGTGCCTAGACATTTGAACTCTGCAATTTAAAGACTTAAGTCATTATGTGACGAATAATAGTAAGAAACAAATACTCGTAATATATTTATATAGTACGGTCAAATCGTACATAATTTTACCCTAAACTCGCAAATCAAGTAGTATCGCTGCATTTTTGGTATGTTGTTTAGACACCACAGGGCAGTATAAAACCACATTTTGCAAGTGTAAAGGATATTATTAATAAAAGAATAAACTCAAAGTCCGAACCTGTATAATTTATTTATTTTATCACTTGAAATCATTCCAATAATAAGTAGCAAAACGCTCAGACCAGGGATTGTACAACTATTTATTAATTAGCTAATTTTATTAACAAAATACAATAAGAGAGCGTTAACAACTAAATTAAGAAAACAAGCTTCTACAAGACTATAAGATAGCGTTATTTATTCACTACATTTTATTAATGCACATTAACAATTAACTTTTATAACATCAAGGCATTTAGAAATGAAACTCTAGAATAAATGAGCAATATACGGACCTAGGTCATTTAGCACTAATAAGGATAGAATAAGAACCCGTTATTTAATTATATTTCAAATCCAATAATTACATTTTAACCGTTATCATGACCATATAAGACTATAATTGAAATCAACTAGCCATTAGTTACATTATTCAAAAATAGAATACTAAGACGACATTGGAAACAACCGAAAGTATGAGTTTAATGATTAGGAGAATAAATTATCGAGAACCAAATTCGTAATTACGTTATTTTAAAACATGACTTTATTTAAACTCATAACCGTCATAATATCGTTAGCTATACACAAGCAAACAATTGCAAAATAACCACCAAATTCTATAATTTCTCAATACATGCGCAAAAGCAATTATGTTAATTTAAATATTTAAACTAAAAGTACTTATCTTTTCTTACACAAGTAGCACTACACTTTAACACTTCTTTTCTTATGAAAGTCTCCGAAAATAATGTAACGGAAACGTAGTTTTTCAGACGAATGAGTACAGGTCTCCCTCCAACTCTGCATTATCTCCCATTGGATATTGTTGTCTCCGCCAATCACGTTAAGGCACGATTGGTGCGAACGTCGCTGATTGGTCCATTTTAGCGGGAAGCTACCGCCACAGCACAGCAGCGCCAACCTAGCGCCATCTTGCGGCCGTGGTGAGTACGAGCGTGTGAAGTAGTGTGATAGCAAAGATGTAGCTCGACAGTGTGATCGTGGCGCCATCTCGGGACCGCTACTTGGAGGCTGACGAGGTCATTATTCACACTCGTCCATTCTGACGACTTTGCGACTCTGCAAAGGTGGAGAAAAAAAACAAGGATTATCTGTTTTTACACAAAAATGATAAAATACCTGAATTAAAAACTAAAATTTTCCAAACTTTTTTCCAAATTTACTGTCCAATTTTAACCAATAATTCCATAACTAGTTTGTTAAATCCATACAACTTTTTCCATTTTTATCTCATCCATTATTTTAACCAACATTTTTATTTCATCCATTATTTTAACCAACATTTTTATTTCATCCATTAAGTATTTTAACCAAAATATATCCAAGATAAATAATAATTTTCAAAATAATATTTTCACATTCCATAATAATCCGTAATACAAGCACCAATAAACGCAATTTTAAAATCCAATGCTACTTTATCCTTCAAGCAAATCCATTAATTCTTCCGTACTGTCTACCTGACTGTCATCGGAGCTGCTTTCCTGGACATCAGTCTCCCTCTGGAATCTCTTTAAAGAGTCTGAAGAAACGAAAGCATTAAAACGCTTGTATCCTTTTATACCTTTAAGCGAAGTGATCACGTACCTGTCGTTTCCTGCAACTTTCGTAATTTTATACGGCCCACTAAATTTTTCTTTCAGTTTCCGCCTGACATTAATATTTTTATCAGCTGCACCTTTCCAGAGTACCAAATCATGTACCTTGTATTTTGTTGGTGGTTTCCTCTTAGCGTTGAAATGTTTCCGCATGGTCTCTGCAGTCCTTTTTAGATTACCTGATGCAGTTTGCCGCGTTTGCTCTGAAGCTTCTTCGTTATCGAAGGAATTTTCTCCTATTCCTTGATACCTACTGCGACAGGCGCTGAACATCAATTTAAAAGGTGTAAAGCCGGTGGATGAGCTCTGTAAATTATTCATACCCCAAGTCACGTTTGGCAGCTTCGTATCCCAATCTCTCTCGTTGTCCACGCTGGTATTTAAGGAATCTAATAATGTGCGGTTGTACCTTTCAACTTGTCCGTTTGCTCGAGGACACGCTACTGCATTGATGATGTGTTTGATGAAATTGTCCAGGCAAAACTGTTTAAAACTTTTGCTCGTGAAGCATGAACCGCTGTCTGATATTATTCGTTTTGGATATCCAAATGAACAAAATATATTAGATAATGCACACAATACCTCTAGAGTCTTTGTAGTTTTGACCGGTACAGCCCAGGTGAATTTTGTGAAAGAATCGACAATCATTAGCAAATAGCTATTACCTGTACGACTCTTACAGAATGGGCCCAAATGATCAATATGCACGGTGTGCAATGGTTCTGCAACTTTTTCAAGTGGGTGGAGCTCGCCTTCAGGTCGACCATACTGACTTCTTTTATATAGACAATCTAGACAGCCATTTACGTACTTACGAATAAATCTAGTCATGCCTGAAAACCAGAAGGTATCCTTGATGATCTTTTCACATCGTTTCAAACCTGGGTGTCCAATACAGTCATGATATTTTCGTAAAACGTTCCACCTCCCGTACTTCGGCACAACCAGCCTTTCTTCACCACCAGCAATTATTCTATACAACCGTTCGTCTTTCAATTTATAATTGTTTTTGACATCAGGCTCTGCTTCACCGGATTCCAGTTTGTTTTTGATGATGCGTAATTTTTCGTCCTGATTTTGAAGACACACGATCCAATCAAAAACGTCGATAGTGTTTATGTCAGCAACAGGAGGTTCGACCGGGCTTCTGCTCAGAGCGTCTACATGACCATGTGACTTACCTGGTCTATGTTCTACCTCCATGTCGTATTCTTGTATGAGTGACCACCATCGTGCTATTCTCGGGGTCAAGTCCTTTTTCTGAAAAGTATACCGTACTGCCGAGCAATCTGACGACTTTGAAATGATTACCCACCAAGTATATACGGAATCTTCTAAGGGACTCCACAACTGCCAAGGTTTCCAGCTCATAAGAATGATACATAGCCTCTTCCTTGCTGGTTTTGCGGCTGAAATAAGATATGGGTTTTAAATTACCGCCTTGTTTCTGTAGAAGAATACCCGCCAATCCTCTACTACTGGCATCTGTATGAACCTCGATGTCACAGTCTCGACGAAATAAGGAGAGGACAGGACGAGTTGTTAATACCTTTTTCAGCTCCTGAAATGCTCTCTGTTGTTCTGCGCCCCAGCTCCAGGTAACGTCTTTCTGTAGCAACCTGTACAAATCATAAGCAATACCTGCATAATTCTGGACAAATTTCCTGAAGTAGCTGGTGAGTCCCAGAAACATTCGCAGCTCATGGATGTTATGTGGCTCCTTGTATTCAGCTACCGCTTCAATTTTTTTACTACCTGGCCTAATACCTTCCTCACTAATTTCATAGCCCAAATAATCTAGCTTAGTCTGCACAAAGAAACATTTCTCGAGGTTCAGAGTCAATCCTGCATCTTTTATTATTTGCAACACAACCTTCAAGAGATCTAGACCATCCTCAATAGAGCTTGTCGGAAGAAGAACATCATCAATGTAAGGCAAAACTCTGTCATGACGCAATGATGCAAATATGCGATCCATCAACCGCTGGAAAACGGCGGGAGAATTGGCAAGACCAAAAGGCATCCGCAGAAATTCATAATGCCCCTCAGGAGTTACAAAACCGGTCTTATGAATAGAGTCTTCAGCTACGGGAATCTAACCCCTGAGACAAATCGAGACTTGTGAAATACTTTTTGCCACCCAGCTTCTCTATGTGTTCCTCGATCACCGGCAACGGATACTTGTCCTTCACCGTAATGCTGTTAAGCTTCCGGAAATCTACACACAACCGAAAATCACCGTTTTTTTACGAACCAAGATAATTGGACTTGCGTAATTAGACGACGACTCCCTAATAATTCCATTAGACAACATATCCTCAATCTTTTATCTCATTATTGTTTTTTCAGAATAGGATAGTCTGTAAGGCCGGTAACAAACCGGTTTGTCTGAATTTAACTCAATTTTAAGTTCAACCTTATCGGTGACTCCTAATTCGTGCGTATCTTCTGAAAAGCAATCTGAATAATCTTGCAAGATTTGATGCAACTGGTTTAAAATTGCTGGATCGTGAACCCCACATTTAACCCTACTAACATCTACTTTCATAACTGCAGCATTTGATTCCGAAGAATCAGAGTCTGTAGTTTCTTCTGCAATGTACCCACGAACTAACAATTGACCCTTCTGTAAGACTAGCGGGTTAGTACCTTGATTTATAACCAGCACAGAACTAACAGGAGTGCAATATATAGAGGATGGTATGCTGTATTCAATATCCTTATAATGGCATGAACGAGCATCGACAAATAAGACAGTGGATTCCTGCAATAGTTCGTTACTAAATGTTTCAACAAATTGAGCTGTGTTAGCAGGAACTACAGTATCAGCAGAACACATTATGCTTACCTTCGAAATCTCGAATTCACTGCTGATTGAGTTTATATGGACGACTCCCTCTTCAGCAGCTGACCTGGAGAGTGCTTTTTCGAAAGTGACCGTGGTTCCCTCAACGACTAACCTGTACTGCTTATCATTAATAATGGGCTGACCTATGAAAACGTCAGCTTTCTTCAGAGGAACATCAATCACCACAGCTCCGGATGCAACTGGAACCTGGTCCATAATTAATTCTATCCTTACCAGACCAGAAGACTTAACTGGTGAACCGCTAAATCCACTAACAACAATGTCGCATGGTAGTAGATCAAGATTTAATTTCCGAGCACACTCCAGTGAGATTAAATTAACCTGGGCCCCAGTGTCCAAATAGGCTCGTACTTCATGACCATTCAAATTTATGTTCTTAAAATAGCAATCATTTACCTGAGGGTCAACGAAGTTTACAGTGACATTCTTCCGGAAACACTGCTCCGTCTTATGATTGGTCTTCCCACAGATGTCGCACTTTACAGTGTTGGGGTTCTTTGGACAGAATCGCACAATGTGACCTGGCTCCTTGCACAAGAAACAGATCATGGAAGACCTGTTTGAGGATGTTGTTGTAGTCTTCTGCTCCCCCCCGACTATTTCCTTTGATGAGCTAGAAGCGAAGGCATCTCGACCGCGCGTTGTATGAAATCGTTGGGTAGAAAATCCTCTTTTCTCATCGTTCATACACAAGAATTGAGAGTACAGTTCCCCTGGAGTCCTGAAATTACCTGCTCTAGCCGAGGTTTTTAAGTGAAATGGTAACCCTTCGATTATGCATGACACAGCCTTTTCACCAGTGATTTCACATTTAGTTAGCAAATTGCATTTCGAGTAAAAATAATGTGTCATTGTCTCAGCAAATAACTTTTTTCTGTTAATCATTTCCTTAAGAGCCTCAGCATAGTCCTTATTTTGGGGAAAAGCCTCTAAAATTCTCTCTTTCCATTCTTGCCATGTCATTTCATAACTTCTCAATGCGTTGTGCCACATTTTCGCCAAACCGGATAAGCGAGCCTGCATATAATAGCTTTTAACGCTATCAGACCAACCGTGTATTGCTCCCAACTGCTCAATCTTGTTTAGCCACTGTTGCGCTGGTAGTTCAGACTTCTCAGGATCGAATTCGGGAATGATATCAGGTTTCACCATTACACCATAATAATTAGGATTGATCCTACCAGGTTCATCCGGCGTACCACGTAGCTCTCGATCCACAGAATCTCTGGGCCGCCAGGGCGCCCAACGTCTCGGTGTCCGCTCACGGCTGCGCCTTCTGCTACTTTGACTGCGATCCCGCCTCTCGAATCGTTTGTTGTCCCATCTCAATGGGCTACGAGACCGGCTTCGACTGCGTGAATCCATAACCACTTCTGAAATTGTAAAGGATATTATTAATAAAAGAATAAACTCAAAGTCCGAACCTGTATAATTTATTTATTTTATCACTTGAAATCATTCCAATAATAAGTAGCAAAACGCTCAGACCAGGGATTGTACAACTATTTATTAATTAGCTAATTTTATTAACAAAATACAATAAGAGAGCGTTAACAACTAAATTAAGAAAACAAGCTTCTACAAGACTATAAGATGGCGTTATTTATTCACTACATTTTATTAATGCACATTAACAATTAACTTTTATAACATCAAGGCATTTAGGAATGAAACTCTAGAATAAATGAGCAATATACGGACCTAGGTCATTTAGCACTAATAAGGATAGAATAAGAACCCGTTATTTAATTATATTTCAAATCCAATAATTACATTTTAACAGTTATCATGACCATATAAGACTATAATTGAAATCAACTAGCCATTAGTTACATTATTCAAAAATAGAATACTAAGACGACATTGGAAACAACCGAAAGTATGAGTTTAATGATTAGGAGAATAAATTATCGAGAACCAAATTCGTAATTACGTTATTTTAAAACATGACTTTATTTAAACTCATAACCGTCATAATATCGTTAGCTATACACAAGCAAACAATTGCAAAATAACCACCAAATTCTATAATTTCTCAATACATGCGCAAAAGCAATTATGTTAATTTAAATATTTAAACGAAAAGTACTTATCTTTTCTTACACAAGTAGCACTACACTTTAACACTTCTTTTCTTATGAAAGTCTCCGAAAATAATGTAACGGAAACGTAGTTTTTCAGACGAATGAGTACAGGTCTCCCTCCAACTCTGCATTATCTCCCATTGGATATTGTTGTCTCCGCCAATCACGTTAAGGCACGATTGGTGCGAACGTCGCTGATTGGTCCATTTTAGCGGGAAGCTACCGCCACAGCACAGCAGCGCCAACCTAGCGCCATCTTGCGGCCGTGGTGAGTACGAGCGTGTGAAGTAGTGTGATAGCAAAGATGTAGCTCGACAGTGTGATCGTGGCGCCATCTCGGGACCGCTACTTGGAGGCTGACGAGGTCATTATTCACACAAGCAAACAAAGTTGTGCTAGCTGCGAAAGGACTATGCGTCAAAATGGACCAAAATCCAACAGAGCTGGGAGTAGTGTCATTAAAAAGGTCTGCTTATGTACTTTATTTCATTCTACAGGTGCAAAGTTGAATTCCGTTGGATAATTTCGTATGAGTAAGGCGTACCGCGGGCACTCTCTAAGTAAATCACCGTCGTCCAGACATCATTCATCATAGTATTTACTCTGACTAAAATACAAATATCTCCGTTTTGCAATGGAATTGAACAAAGTGCCCATATAATGAAATGAAATAAATATAAATACCTATTTAATGACACCACTTTCAGCTCTGTTGGTTTTTGGTCCACTCTCCATACAAATCTGCCCATAGTTCTTTGCGGCCATTTTTTAGTTTCTGATTTTTATTAAAAAACCTTACGTTTTTTGATATGATATGCTATCAAACGTTTAAAGACTAATAAATTTCCAACAAGTAGAGCTAACATATATTACTGTAGGTCTTATAGTTTCAGAGATTTGCGACTTCTTAAAAGTACTCTTTTTTGTAAACTAGCGTTATTTTAAGTTTTGTTAACGTTTTCGGCTTAATATCGCCTCACTTAATTATGCTACGAAAAACATGCAATAATGACCTTATAGCGCACTTAATATTCTTTAATTGAAGGGTAAAACCAGGTCAGTGAACTTTGTACGTAGTTGAAAGTATAAACGCGAAATTCAAAAGGCAGGAGGCCCGCTATCAAGTTTTTCATACAAATCGCAAGTCGTGTTGCAAAGCTGCAATTTTGGTATATTTTATAGACCCTATAGGGATATACGAAAATGCATATTACAAGAAAAACAAAATAATGATTTCGGCATAGGACGTAAAAAACGGGAAAAATTTCAGACTTTTTTTAGTTTTGAACGTTTAACTAAAAAACTATTATCTTTTTGATACTAATTGCTATAAAACTTAGAAAGAATATTAAATTTGAAACGATTTGAGCTACGTTGATTCACCGTAACTTATATATATTTTGAGATACGATATTTCGAAAAGTGCCCTTTTATCAACAAATTTTAGGTTACGTTAAAGTTAATCACTAAATATTGGCAAAACGTTCGCGCTAAGAAAAAAAAAGTAATTGTAGATAATAACTACATTAAATTTGGAACAATTTGAGCCGATAACAATAACTGAAAGTGTTATAGTTGGGGGTATACGAGGCTTCAAAATATGCATTTATTTTCTTAACTTAATGAAGGGCACATTTTGAAATGTCGTATCTCGAAATCTATATAATTTAGGGTAATGCAAGGTAGCT